>RHDR01000241.1:0-41809 GCA_009806295.1 Davidsoniella neocaledoniae
TAGCACCTATCTCGAATTATTCTAATACAACCAACCGTTATCAGCTCCTATCCTATCTATTGGAATCTTTTTCCTACATATATTTAGGTGGTCTATATTCAAATATCTACATACATGATGCATGTAATGAGCATATGCGTGTCATGTGTAGATTGTCGGTCTCTTTTGTTTTTAGTCTCCGAACACCGAATTCTAGAACTCCGGACTTCTCAACTCAGCAATGCCGCTACTCGAATCATGGTTGGTAAGACTTACATTCATAAAAAGATACTAGCTTTATTCTTTGATGTCTTGTGACTTATACTTTCCGGGATTAAAGTTGCATTGCATTTGATATCCTTTTCTAGTTTCTATGAGAAAAATATGGAGCGTTTGTCACGATATTCTGTCATGGGTTAATGAATATTCAAAGGTATGTATAGTCGCCAAAAGACTTGTCTATTGAATACATGAAGATAAGTTGATACTTAATAAAATAGAAGAGTCTTGATTTTTGACTTGAATTTTATTTATTCGCTGATAATCTCAAAAGACCGTACAAAACCAAACTAGACGCTATATAAAGAAGCTAATATAACAAAGGAAGAGTGAATAGAGATGTGATAGTAGAGGTGATGATAATGATAATGACTGATATCAAATATAAGAAAGATATCATTTATAAAAAAGAAGAAGCGAGAATGAAATAAGACTGTGTGTATCGTGTAGTAATCATATCCAAACCAACAATATGAATAAAAGAGAACAAAATCCAACCTAACAAGATAAAAAAAAGAAGAACAGAGACAAAGTACAAATATTGTTGCCTTAACTATAGGATGAACATATTATGGTAGAGGGAATCTCAGAGAGTTACATGATGCTTGGTGTTGTAGAGTCTCAGTCTGTAATCCGGAACATCTTTCGAAGTTTGCCAAACTTCTTTTTGTTGCCCTGAGTAGCATTATCGTTCACATAGTATGTCCCAATAGTGTTGATTTCTGGACCTGCTGTAAACTTAGGGCCCATGATGGCTTCTGAGGTAAAAGATGGGAGCACCGTTGACTGTGGATTTGGCACCGATGAGCCGAGATTTGGCGAAGGTCCCAAGGCCTTAGCACCTAGTGATGTGCTACTGTTACCAGCAGCCCGGTTAACACTACTGGTTCCAAGTGCCGCACGCTCCCCTGGTGCATGTAGAGATGATACTTGTCCCAGGGCCTGTAGATCTTGATTATCTTCAGGAAGCGGCCAGTTCGCACTGATAGTAGATACTGCTGGCGTAGAGGCAGAAGGAACCACTATAGGACCAGTTGGTATGCTTTCGTCTTCAGCATCCTCGTAGATAGAATTAGAATCATCGTTGACTCCGGTTCCATCTTGAGTCATTGGTCGGCTCGCACGTATAACACTGAGCTGATTAGAGCTGCGCTCAAGCGGAGTATCACGACGGGCCGCGCTCTCAGTAGGAGGCGCCCGCTGGATCTTGCTCGAGCTGTCTTTGCGGCGACGTAGAGCTCCCATCAGCCCACGGTTGTCCTTATTCTTATTTAACTTGGCATCCGAAGCCTTGCGGCCGATAGGCTTATAGGAACCAGTGCCCGGAGCACTTCCATTTTTTAGTGGTTCTGGGGCAGCACCATTGGCATTTCCGTTCATGAAGCTGTTAGACCCGTATGACAATGCCTTGGCAGGGGAAGGAGCTCTTGCGGCATAGCTTCCACTAGAGAGGTGATGACTAGCAGCCAGAGACTTACGGGCTAAGTCAAGCAACTCTTGGTCGATGGGTTGTGATGATGTGAACTGGGATGACGTCGGACGAGCAGCAGCCTTATCAGTCGTTGGCCTGGATAGGCCTTCATCAGCTTCATTGTCACTGGAATCCTCATACCGACTCTGGAAGCCAGACCTTGATATGCCGTTATTGTCTTCTTCATCGCTCGAATCGGCGAACCGACTGGCTACCTTGGCCTTGCTCTTCTGAGAAGAGGAGCCTTTGGTAGATTTCTTGCGTCCAAATAGGCTTTTCTTGCTGCTAGAAGCTGGGTGCGTAGAGGCTTCTGGTCGCATACTCTGGCGGAATCCACCCTCTGGACCCATAGACGAAGCAGCAGCATGACCCTTGGAGCGGGGCGGCGAAGCAGAGCCACGATGGAACCCTCCTGGCGATAACGAGCGGATGCTGAATCTCCCGGAGTTTGCTTGGTCGCCAGCTTCGACGCTGGAAAGTGAAGACTCACGCATTGTACTACGACGGAACGCCCCGAAGCCACCGTCTGGCTTGTTTTTGTTACGGCGGAAGCTAGAAACCGAATCCTGATGTTGTAGAGAGTGGTTCAACACAGTGCTTGCCGTGTCATTTGACATATCAAGTGATATTGGGCGATGTTGATTCTGAGGAGAACTGCTAGACATGGACATAGGTTGAGAAGAAGAACCTTGGTAGCTGAAGGGCCGAATTTTCTTCTGAAGTGTGGAACGACCCTTGCCTGAGTTTGATTTTGAGTTAGTGCCCGAGTTGACGTCGCGATCTCCCCGAAGAGTTTTCTTGATGCCTTTTTCCTGGGTAGGCGACTGGATAGACTCGGCGGGCTGTACTGGCTGTGAACTTTGCTTCGAGATGCGTTGCAAAGGCATCATATCCTGATCATCGGGTACTGCGGTATTGGGCGGAATCTGATAAACTCGTTGAATTTGCGTACCGACGGCTGGGATGATGCGAGCTTGAGCATCAGCTTCATAGACATGGCCAAGTTCGTCATTCATAGACTCCTGCACACTTTGTGGGCTTTGCGGAATGGCCAACGAAGAGCTTCGCTGGGACACGTGGCTGTCCTGAGCCTCTATTTCAAGTTGGCGTCGCTTTTCCGGGCTGAGACTTCTCCAGTAGGCCTTGGCCTTTTCCCAGTCCATGCTATCATCGTCAGATGACATGATGTTGTGGGCAACGGCGGTGTTGTAGGCGAGAGAAGACTCCGGAGGGCTCTGGGTTGATGGTGCGGCAGTAGACGAAGTAGCCCGAGACTGGTCTTTACTGGACTTCTTGGCCTCTTCAAGGGCAGTTTCTGAAACTGTTGATAACTTGGTGACTGGCGGATTGGAATCGATGGTCTGGACAATAGGCTCGGCGGTCAGAGACGGAACGATGGGGCTGGCCATAACAACAGCGTTAAGTGACTGAAAACCGTCGCCATCAACGATATTTTCGTAGGCATCCGTGTAGACGCTAGAGCTGTCTGATTCGGAATCGGACTCTTCTTCGTCTTCAATGGGTCGTTTCGGGAGATCCTCAGCAAATCTGACAGTGCGTGGAGGAGGAACTGGGGCGGCGGTTGCTGCGGGCACAACAGAAGAGGAAGATAAAGGAGAAGTTAAAGATGAGGAAGCGATAGCCGGACCAGTAGCTGATGGTGATTTTGACGTGGTTGGAATTTCAAAACTAGGGAAACTACCCGGCAGAATCACTCCCTTCAACGACGAGTTATCCGCATCACGTGACTGGAAATGTTGTTGTTGCTGCTGCTTAATAGGAAGGGCGGAAGACTCTGGGAGAGATTGGCTACTAGTACTTGTGCTGGTACCCGTAGCAGTAGAAGGTAGAGTCGAAACGCTAGTAGCGGCAGCAACTATGAGGGGTGTCGCAGACAAATTGGGAAAAGCGGGAGGCATTGTACTTGTGTTTGTGGTTTGACTGTGTGAAGGATAATAGTACGGCTGGGATGGTGGTTGTAGGTCGGACAAGTGGGATTCATCCATTGAACCTATACCTGAGCCGGCAGCCGAAGGATCGTCGCTGTCATCACTGATAGGGCTCGGTGTACCGTATCCTGTGCCCTCCACAGATGTTACAATAGGCGGCAGAGGTTCTCGGAAGCGAGAAGTATTAGCCTCGTGTTTGAGAACTTCTGCGTGCTCCTGAGTCATAAGAACATGGTCGAGACCAAAGTGAGGGTCAGACTCGGTGTACTCTGTGTTGAGCTCTGTGCCACTACGGATAGTAGGGAGCTGGCGAGGCTCGAAGGCCGATATATCATAGCCGTAGACATTATTGCTGGACTGAGAGACGGGTCTGCGAGATCTATCCTGAGGCGCGATGGCCAATTCTCTGCCCCGTTGGATATCGGAAGTAAATGACGGCAAGACAGGCCTGGGGCCCATGCCCGTGAACTCGTTCGGGTCAGCTGCCAAGATTTGCTCAGCAGTTGGTGGCGGGCGGTTGTCGATGGCGTTTACTAGCGGTGTGTTGGTGTTCGTGGCTTCACCTGACTCTGAAGAATCTCTCTCCCTCTTTCTCGAGCGTTTGAGACCGCGGAGCCAGCTACGCTTCTTCTTCTGTGATAATGCGCTGTCGCTAGCATACGAGTCGTCATGATGCACTACGGTATTTTGATCATCGAAGCTGACCTTCTTGCTGGTGGCGAGATCGAGGCTGCCATCGTCTGAGCTTGAACCACCGGTAGCACTAGCACTAAAGGATCCAACACGGCCGCCACCCACGGTTACTGCAGAAGTCGACGCAGAGGCCACGAGCCCCGACTTAAGAGCTGACTTACGAGGTGATACGGAACGGCCTGGGGGCAGGTGACGGACCGGAGCGTGCATTTCTGCGGTTGGAAGCAAGAACTGCGGACTCGTTCAACAGTAGCACTAGACGCTAGCAAATGAGACGAAACCGGCCGAGCACCCAGTGCAGAAGGGGCAGCAGAAGAAGATGAAGGCTTGGGACTAGGTAAAGACGGAGAAGATATAGATGCAGCCACAACGCTGTTATGTGGATGAACAAATCGGGTCGAGTGGACTGGCTGGCCGTCCAGCACGACTGCCTTTTGTTTAAGGACGGACGAGCATGCAAGCGAGCTGGGGCGATCCCGATCTTGTCGTGTTTCGTTATTGTTTTGACAATCGCTGGTGGGTGAGACCGCAGCGCCGGAGCTAGTGGCAGTCTTGGTTTTGGGGGGTGCGGACTCGCTACCGAGGGCGTGTGAATCTGAATCTGAGGCCTGTAAGCCAGGAGGCGAGGTAGAGCGCTGCTTTGAAGACAGATGCTGTGGTATGGCGTGTGAGTTACTCTGTGAGTTGGTGTGTGAGTGATGGTGGGGCGCGGACGCAGGCGAAGGCTCTTGTCGAGAAGCAGGATTCTGCAGCGTATTGGGCTGTTGGATAGGGAGGTGCGTAGCTTGTGTCTGCGCTGGCTCAGTGGTAGGGACAGAAGTAGAGACAAAAGAAGACACAGAAGCAGTGGCTACAATGGCTGCATTTGTAGCAGCGGATGCGGTGGAAGAGACAGGGCGAGCTGAAGCTGCAGCAGCTGCAGCTTTAGTAGCACCTAAGCCTGCTGCATCACCAGCACTAGTACCAGCATTAGCATCAGTACCTGAAGTGAGATAGAAGCTCGTGGAGGCGGCAGTTTCTGCAGCCGATGAATGAGCAGCTATGCCTGCAGTGCCAGCAGACAATAGCGGAGCTGTCGGTGACAACGCTAACGCAGAGCTGGATTTTGGCCGTGGTCGCGTGCCTGCACTACCTGCTCCCCGACGATTCGTAGCCTGTTGTTGTGGGCTGTTATTGCTGGCGTTTCTTGGTATATTTAGGCCGGGGCTAGGGCTAGACGCATATGCAGACGCAGATTCAGATACAGAAGCAGTAGCATGATCCCCTGCGAGCTGCAGGCCTTGGTTTAGTGCGTCGAGTTGTGACTTGGGCATAAGCCTTCGCGAGTTCGCGTCGTACACCATGATGTCCTCAGCGCCGTCTTCCTCTTCAATGACGTCTCGGTTAGAGTTGCGATTGGCCCGCGGGTACGAGAAGTTGATAGACGGGCTCGGGCTCGTGGCGAGAACTGTAGGACTGTGCTCTGGGCCTGACAGGGTGCGTGCTGCTGGACGCTTCTGCTGCGAGGCGGCGCCAGAGGCTGACGGACGAGGACGCGTAGGGGGTTGGCCATGGCAGGTGCTCGCTGGACGATCGCTTGGTGGCGGCTTTGAGTGCTGCTGGACGCCGACGAGGAAGGGCGTAGCGACTGCGGAAACTGCGGCAGAGGCGGAGCGCCGTGGGCCGAGTAGCAGCGCGGCGCCGACCCAGGCGATTGTGTGCGGAAGGTTCGTTCGGTCATGGAGGAGACGGACGGCGAGCGGCGCATCGACGAGCCAGCGGTGTTGTGTGTATTGCTCAGAGTTCCAGTGGGAGACAGACGGCCAAAGGTGCGGCGGCCATTCGACGATGCGGCAGACGAGAGAGACGAGCTTCGACGGCGCACGTTGCGTTTGGTCTGGACTTCGGCAACGTTTGTACGAGGCGTTGGGTTGGCGCGCAAAGCAGCTGCGGCGGCGGCGGCTGACAGACTAGGAGCAGTTGCAGCGACGTATTGGTGGCTGTTAAATGCAAATTGCGCTGCTGCGTTGGCGGACAAATTGGGCGACGAGGGCTGCGATAGGGCCTGTGAGGACTTGTTGCGGTTTTGAGGCTGGTGGCCCCGGAGCGTCTTTGACTTTGATCGGCCTAGCATTGTGGCCTAGAATCTCAAGCTCAAGTCCAGAGACTCGAGTCAAGGGCTTCAGTCGAGGGCTTGGTGTCGAAATATCGAGAGGTCTTAGGGGCGGTCGCACTAGCACTACTGCCAGTGCCAGTAGACTCGATTACTGAGTGGGCGGAAGGGATAGATAGAAAGAACGATAATAATCTGCGGGAGAGCGAAAGTACTTGCATTAGTGGTGGCACATGGGCATGGCATGACTGACGGACGACATGATTCTCTTTCTTTTTTTCCTTATTTCTTTTGCTAGGGCTTTTCTCTCCAGAAATAAATGAATGCCGGCGGACAAAAAGACAAGAAAAAGGTGGTGGGATTAGGAGACACGAACCACAGGCGAAGAATCCAGGGCTAAAGTATATAGCAGCAAAGAATGAAGCTAGAGACGGCGGCGAAGATCGTGATACCAACCAAGATTAGGTGAATTTATGAATGAATAGATAAACGAATAATTCTGGTTGAGCTAAAACATACGGATATAATGGATGCCAGCAAAAGATAAGCATCGGCGGCTCATTGCCGTGCGGGCCGTTTCTTGTTGATTTATCACGATCTTGGCTGTGTTGATGTTAAAGTGACAATGACGATACAAATGCCAGGGCACATGCTTTTTTTCTTTCTTATTTTTGCTACTTTTTTCTCTTTCCTCCACACGTTCTCAAGTTGCCAAGATTACCAGTGAAAAGAAAGCTAATAAAAATAGCTGGCGAAAGCTTCAAGCGTCGCAGAAAAGGATGAAGAAGGTCGAGAATAAGAATATGCGTAGGATTAGAAGCAGGCGTGACTTTGTCCTTCTGACGATATCAAAAAGAGGAATCAATGTTAAAAATGAAATATGAAGAAGAAACAAGAGAACAAGAAAGTAATCTGTATATCAAGAAGAAAAAGAAAATAAAAAGATTAAGTTTCTTCTGGTTTCGACAAGTTTATGCTCCAAGTATGTATCAACAATGGCTCTACAAAACGAGTAACTAGCCTTCTTTCAGACAAAGGACGAAAAACTAATAAAACCCCCTCCCAGAAAAAAAAAATAAGAATATAAAATTAAAAATAAAGCCGTCACTTTTGCTTCAATGATCGCCAAACCAAACTGCCCGTGACAGGACAGGCAGGAGCTCAAGGCTCTTTCTCTGCCGTTCCCAGAACAATCAAATCTAAAGAAAAAAATAACAGATTTCGCCGGAATGGGAACGCTAGATAAGTAGCTTATAGTACCTCTACATTAGCATCTTGACTAGGCTAACAAAGGCTGCGTTGTTTTTATTATTCAATTTGCAATTAGCTAGTCAATAGTCCGTAAAAAAATCTTACTAATAATACCGAATGATAGTCACAAAACAAAGCTCTGGGTAGCTGCCCGATTGAGCTGTTGGCAAGCAACTTGCTACTTTAGGACGTTAAAAATAAAATAGAAAAAGAATAAGAGAAGATCATCACGCAGTTTCAGAATTTAAATACAGTGGTTTGTCTGGTTTTTTCCATCTCGTTTTTTATAGCTTTTTATGAGAACCAATGAACTTGTTGGCCAAGGTTAAAAAATAATGACAACAAGGAACAACGACATTTAGATGAGCTGGTTGATTATTATCCAGATCCGAATCGATCTTTTGTCTAGTGAAAAAAAGTATACATATTAATATGTACAATTCAAGACGTTGATTAGAAAAAATTATACCCAAGTTTCAAGGTCCCTTTTTCAGACCGGAAACAGCTTCTCAAGGCATGAAAAAGACAAAGGAAACAGCTTATTCTACTAGCTTTTCTATGTTTTCGTTTTTTTTTCTTGTGTTTTAACGTACGTTTATTTCCGGCATTTCTTCCTCTTTACTATTCTTCTTCTCCCCCTTGATATATAAAATATTTTGGTCACTATGTCGTCATTAAATCACCTAAGCTCCCAAGCCAATATTATTTGAGTAATCATACATTCTTGTTCTATCCTGTTTCCTAGCACTAAGCACTAAAGCTTCTGGCTCAGCCCCTTCTAGCTAGCAAAAAAAAATGTGGCAAATATCGATTAATAGCAGTCAGTTTCATTCTAAGTTTGGTCGGATATAGTAACCCTAAGTCTCTCCATCGTTAGTTTGATTGTCAGTGTCGATCACCTCTGATCATATTTTGGTTTTTGCCAAGCTGAAAAAAAAGACTATTTGATGTAATTGTAACCTAATTTATTATCACAACTTGAATCTAGGTGATTTTGTGAAAGTTTCCTTGTGTAAACCAAAAGTGTTGTGTATGTAAGTAACCCAATTCCAATATAACCCTAGCATAGTATGCTATATACTTCCTCGAACCTTTCATCCAAAAATGAACCGTATATAAATAAAATCAAACGCCATGCTCATATAGTCGTGAGAACCTAATCCAGTATTTCCCTTAGTTCTTTGTGTGTTTTTTTCTTGTTCTTTCTGATCCTCCCGTCTTCTCTTTATATCACTTTTCACTTATTGGCTTAATCAACACGGATGATCACTCTCCAGGCTAATGCTCCTGCCTCTCGGATGGCGCAACTCAAGCAGCCACGACGACGTCGACTAACGAGAGCATTCCAGCCCTTTTGGGCACAAATAGCACGAGCCAATACCTCAAGATCACTGCCGAACTGACGACCACGGGACTCGGCATGCATCATAGGCAACTCGCCCCTCCGGCTGATAACAGGTGAGGTGGGCGAAGATGGCGGTATCAAGTCGCGAGCCGACTCCATTTCCGACTCTGATTCCAACGATGTAGAAGAATAAGTTGCCATTCCAGACCGGCGCTGGTTCGTGATACAGTCGATAACAAGGACACGCGGCGGCATCTCGCTCTGCGATGGCATCTGCATGCTCTTGCGGTTCTGGCAGGTACTCGCGGCTAGCAAAAGATCCTGCAGTGTATTGTCCCGCGGCCGGCGTAGTAGATCGGAGATGTGCATGATCGAGTAGGTGAAGTAGCGGTGTAGCGGGTGGCCCGAGATGACAGCTGGCTGAGTGACCTTTCCAGCAATGCCAGCGCCCGATACGTCGATCTGTTGGATGGTGGGACTGGACGGTGAGCGCACGAATCGCACATGTTGCGACGGAGCGCACGGGTGCGCCGTGACAAAGTTGATGTCATACTCTAGCGAGACCTTGACTTCGCGCGGGACGTCGTTTCCGATTGTCACGGCAAAGCGGATGCCGGTCGGCTCGCTGATCGGAGCGGATGTGGCGGTGGCTGAAGATGTAGTGGAAACTGTCACTCCTGCCGAAAGCTGCATGTGGTCGGCGGTAGACGTTCCTTCATCGCCAAAACGTAGCACGGGAGCTTCAACGGCGTGTAGAATCACGTTACACGCGGGCGGTTGGGCCAGATAGATGTCCTCAAAGGGGATGATGAAGTCAGCGGGCATAACAGACTTGTCGTCTCCGTCACCGAGCACGCTGGATTCCTTCTCGATGTCCTTCTTTTGCCACAAACGGGCCTTTTTGCCAGTTCTTTCCAGATCCTCTGTAACGAGATGTTAATTACTGTACATGTATTGTATATAGAGCTGGATTTTCAATATATAACTTACCTTTTACTTCATGGCTCACTACGTCGATCCAGCCGGCACTATGGCCTGTCGGCACGATGTCGCTCGAGACCCAACTGAGGCACTGGGCAGACCCGCGACCAGCCGCCAAAACACGACCGACTACATTTGCTGTGTTCCAGAAGCTCTTGCCCTTCCACACAAAGCCACCAGTCAGGTTGGCACGATTGCCTATGGCGTGAAGGGCATCCGGGTCGTTTTCTAGTAGCGTGGCCATTAGGATATAGCCAAGGCCTTCGCCGGGTAGCATGATGCCAGACATGTATATCTTTGACAACCACCCAGCTTCATGCAAGGTGGCCGAGACATGTCGGCGACGAGACGGAACAGAGCCCCGATATGTAGATGCAGGAGTGAAATTGGTCGAAGGGGTGGTCGAAGTCTTCTTGGCAATAGATCGGATACTACCCTTGGCTGTCGACTGGTCGGACACTTTTTTTATCAGTGTCAAGACAGTTTTCCATGATCCGGCGCTCATACGCGTCGATCTCGGGCCAACGCAGAATCTTGGCAAAGTGCAACAACCCATAGATCTGTCGATCGGCAAAGCGACCCTTAAGGTGATATATCGGGCCGTGGACGGCACCGGAGCGATTGTGAAGTGACATCTTCTTAGTCAGACCGGCCAGCCAGCCACCAAGACTACGCTCATGAACTGACGACGCGCCGTTGGTCACAGCCAAATGAAGCTCGGGGCTGGGATCGGGGCCGTTGTTGGCTGACGGAGTTCCAGGAGGCGGGGTTTCGATAACAATATCAACGTTCTCGAGGAATGAACGTGCTAGCATCAACGACCATTTGACTGGTGTCGTTGCCTCTTTTTCGAAGCGCCGCACCGAGTTCATAGGAATGCTTTCGATGCCGAGTTCTTCACCCTCGGTGATGATGTCTAAACGTATCAACAGTTCACAGGCTAGTAGGATCTGGGCTAGAAGCCATGTGCGCTCTTCGGCGCGGGCTTGATTTCTAGCATTGGTGTTCATCTTAGAGTCGCCATTGGTAGTGTTGCTTCCATCGTCATCGACGACGTCGTCATGGTGTAGTCCCCACAGGATCTGACCGATCTGAAGACGCCATTCGACATGGGAAAAGTCGATCCATACATTGGTAGCCGCTAGTGTCTGCACCAACGACCGGATCTGCGGCGCTAAGCTGCCGCGTTCGTTGAAGTCAACGTATTTGAACGGCGGTTGAAGTATCTGTCCGTATAGCTCGTTGTAGAGCATTTGCGTCGACGGTATCTCCGGCTTCTTGTTCTTCTTGTTCTTCTCTTGGGGGCCAGCGGGCCAGCGGTTCATGCCCCAGAACTTGGAGTCACGATAGCGTTCGCAGTTGCGTGCCAGCTGGTCTAGAATTGAGCGTTCATCCAAGGCGCGGAGTCCGTCACGAGCTGCTAATAGTCGGCGCCGCGCATTGAGTACCTCGGGACCGCGCGGTAACTGATGGATATCGAATCCGGCCTGGTCTTGGCTAAGTGCGTCGGCCACGCCAAACTCGAGAGCACTTTGGAAGCCCATGGTGCCTTTTTCCAAACCCTGCATGTTGAGCATGCTTGGTCTTTCGCGGCATCGTGGAAAGAAGTGACCGCGCTTCTTCTCGGCCGGCGCCGCTTGTGAGATGACTGGTGATAGCGGTGCCATAGAAGACGAGGCAGTTGAGGTACGCGAGAGTGGGTGCATAGAGCTGTATTCTTCAATGGGTGATCCAAGCACCAACGAATCTCCACTAGTCCGGCGACCGGAGCCGTTAGTCGGCACGCGGCCAAGACCATAACCGGTCCCTAAATTAGACCCTAAATTGATTCCTAACCCTGGGCCGCCACTATGTACCATGCGCACCGGAATATGCGGCCATGCCGTCATGTAACTCCATGCTGGGTCGCCAACGCGCATATGGTCGCTAAGGTCACGGATGGCTACTTCTTCATCCCATGGATAGGCAGCCGAAGGATGTGGTGCGCCAGTGTTATGGCCCTCGCTACGTGCAAAGAACTGCGGCGCACCCGAGAACAGTTTACTGATGTCCTGCTCGCTAAGCGTCGCCATGATGCGCTGGATCGTTAGCACCGGCCGGGCAGTGGCTGAATCGTTACTATCTTCACTATCGGGAGGCGGTGGACAAGGTAACGGCTTGTTGAAGTCGAGGACCGGCTTCTTCTTCTTCTTCTTGATGCCGGCAGGAGGGCACGATATCAGCGGAGGAGGTCCCGCAACTGTAGATTGAGTGTGAGAAGTTGTAGGCGGCGAAGTCTATAAAGAAGAGAAAAAAACAGTGATATTAGCTTTCAATACGAACTAGGAAATTGGAGATGCTGAAAAATAAAATGAAATATAGGTATAGCATAAAAAGCAACACAAAGCTCCATCTGCGTGATCACGGGACTTCCAGTGTCACCAAACATGCTCCCCCAAGACAGGCAGTTGCCGTCGGCGAATGAGGGGAAAACAACCCCGATTCTATTTGCAGTGTTGTGTTTGCCGGCAACTACTACGACAACGATGCCCAGGTTGCTCCAACTCGTCTTATACGGAATTCGGTGTGTGCAGGGTTACCTAGGGTTATGTGTTGCCTGACGGGTGGTTTTACACGGGAGGTCTAAAATAACAAAGGTTGAAAACAGCACAAGAATGTGCCAAGAGTGAAAGAGATGTGAGGGATGAAGTACTGTGAGAATATAACGAGAACGGAGGAAAGAAAACACACAAGAACGACGCTGCGGCTTATATTCTATCCAGTCATTTAGGGCTAAGTCATTATTGATCAGTCTGTTTTACCCTTCTTCTTTGCGCTTGCAGTGAAAGAAATAGAGGGGCTAGGCTTATATACTCATATGAGTAGCTGTAGCAAATAACGTAGAGACACCAAAAAGGTGGTCTGACTGGAATCGTATGAAGAGTAAACGTGACCGTCTGCCCAGCTAAGCGAGCGAAGTAACCCTGGCCAGTGGACTAGGGTTGTAGCGTGATGTAACGGCTTATCCACAGCTTCCGAACACGACAGACACATGAACTTATATATGACAAAGAAGACATGAGTGAATAGTCGCTTACCTTTTGAGAATGCGCCGCGGCAACCGGAGAGGTAACTCCCTGAGCCGACGTGCGTGATAGATGTCGTGCCTTGCGCGAATTAAACTTTTGCATAGCCGGAGCAGCTGCTGCGTTAATGCCGCCAGAGCTAATCGTTGTGGTCACAGATGATGGAAACTGAAACTCTGACTGGAATCCAGCAGAGACAGGGCCTGCTGGATGCGAAGAACCAGCTGCTAGAGGCGAGTTGAGCTGTATGCCGAGGGCCGACGGTTGGAAGGGCGGATTTCGGTCCTGAGATGGACGATGTATGCGGAGATGGCACGACTGTCAACGGTGCAGTACCTGTGAAGCTGTTGCTATGCTGAAAGGACTGCATAGCAGCTGCGGCCGAAGAAGGTGGGCGAGAATGTGTTGGTGTTCTTCGGGAACCCGTGTGTTGCTGGCTACTGCCGCTGTTGTTGTTGCCAGCACTGGAACTAGTACCGAACGAGCCGAGGGTTTGGCTACGAGCCGGCGGTCTTGGCCGCGAAGAATCCCGCTGGGAGGGCCGGCCTACAGCGGCCGTCATAGATGCCGAAGGGCCGTGGCGTGGTTTGGAAGGCGTGGCTGGCGGAAGCATCGCAGCCGAGTTCTCGGCATTGTTGATTCTCGAGGAACGCTTCGACGGTGACACGGCTGGTAGCGTATTTCTGTGATGCTGGTTCCTTCTCTTGTCGTCTGCGGGCAGTCATTTCGGCATCGACGCGCGTCCTGGTCACGGCTGCCATCTGAGGGCCCGGATCCGCGAACAAGCGAGCGGCCACGTCTGTTAGATGGTGCGGTAGTTGCTGATGGCTTGTTACTGTTGCTGCCAAACAAGGATGAGAAGAAGTCACGACCACGGCGAGATGTCGAGAATGAGCCACTGCGTTTGCTTGGCTTACCGCCGGCTGGGTGCACATGGGTGTTGGTGATATAGTAGCCATCTCGAGGGTCTGGAGATGGACTCCGTGTCAGGTGCTGTCTACGTGTCCATGTAGACCCAGGTGCTGGTGCTGAGGTGACTGGGGGGCCAGCAGCAGTTGCCGACGCCGTTACTCCCGTGCTATTACTGTTGCCCGGCATGTTGTCGTTGGAGTTGGTCCGGTTACGGCGGTGGTTGAAGGTGAAAGTGCCCCAGTGAGATTTCTGTGAGACATCTTCATGCGGTCCCGAGGCCGGAGATGGACCGGTTGCAGCTCCCACAGATGATGCCATAGCCGTTACGGCGCTATTAGGGTCTATTCCAAGCAACTCGGCAGCCTTGAGCCGCGGGCGTGAAGTCGACTTTCGCGGGGCACGCCAGGCTTCGATATGCCTGGGCCGGTGATTTTCAGAGTCTGATTCATATCGTCTAGCTGCATTGTGGTCGGCGCTACTGTCGCCAAAATGGAAAGGGCCGCGATCATTGTCTAGAGAGGCTCGCGGAAAGCCCATGACTGTGTTGGACTTGGTGGTTTACCAAACAAGAAAAATGACGAAGTAGAAGAAATAAGAGGAAAAAGGAAAGGAAAGAGAATAAGATTTGGATTTTGTTAAAGACGACAAGACCAAGTCAACGTTACGACTCCTTAGGGATCTTCTTGAGGCCGGGATTTGACGTCAAAGTCTCGTTGAGTAGCAACAGCGATAGACGGAATTATGCACCAGAGGGGGGGAGGGGTGTCTAGATATATTCAGTATTTTTTTATAATTTTTCATGTGCTTCTTTATTCGAGTGAAGCTCTGGCTGGTTACGGCCAAAAGATCAGAAGAATTTGAAACTGAAAAACGCTCGAGGCTGAACGGTGCTATCCGTGCTATAGACCGAGTTATAAAGCGGGTTATAGAACCGTGTTGATATAAAGCGTGGACTCTATATCAAGACTGCACATAAGTTTCTAGCCGAGATAGTCATGTCCAGTTTTAGAATAAGATTGTCAAGTTAAAAGGCAGATGAAAGGTAAAATGATCGATGGCACAGTTGGGTTTCGTTGTGATGAGAGTATGGCTAGCATAACACTATATACCAAAGATGGTATACTAAAGAAGATATATCGAAAAATAAAAAAGTCCTTAGCAGGACACGGGGGACTACAGGCTGATGTATCAAGTTTGGAAAAGAACCCGGCACCAGGAGCAAAAACCTGACCGACAGTCAAAAACGCCAAGCCGGGAGTCGTGTCTTTGGTTCTCAGCATAGAAACCTAGAAACCCTTACAAGGCTGGCATATCTATTCTATCTTGCTTATGGAGGTAGGGCTTCTTCTTAGGTCTTTTGACTTGTTTTTTTTTTCAATGGCTTACCTAACCCCTGCGGTTCTCTAACAAACACATTCCTTCTTCTTTTTTCTTTTGTTTTTCATGCTGCCTATTGCTTTCTGTGTTGATTAGGCCATTGAGAATAGCTAGTTGTTAGCCTAAAGCTTTTATAGCGCCCCCCCTTCATAATAGCCATATCACCCTAGTTCCATATATCACGGCAACAAAGTGTACAGCCATACCGGTTAACAAGCAAGCAACCGCCCCCCCCAGTATAGTCTAGTGTCTCGCCTAGTACAGCTTAGTGCTCTCCTCTAGAGCTCGTCTCGGGCTGCTGACACCCGCTAAGGCTAAGATCTCGCCTAGAACTACGCTAGAATGAATCGAAGCGTGACTGGAATGCAGGTTTGTTTGCTGCAACATCTTTCTTAGTATTTCCTTTTTTCCTTCTATTTCTCTTTCTTCTTTCTTGTCCCCTGTAAAGCCTGGGCGAGCAACATACTACTCAATACAAGCCGAAACAACTCTTGTTGACGTTGGGCGCCACTTCTACTGGAACCATAGACCAGGGCACAAAGCCGAGAGAAGATAATGATGAAAAAAGGATTGCAAACGGGAGAACTAAAATCTCTATTCAAGGCCGCCTTATCAAGCCCGACACCTCCTTCTTCTCTTCTCTTTCGAGACCCTATTGATTGGGCATTTTGTCCATATTGAACAGGCGTCTAGTGCTGTAACGTGAACTTCTTCTTCCCATCTCCTGACAAAACGAATCTATAGGCTAGATGGCCCAGTCCAAAACCACGCTAATGCTGAGCTTATCCCGGTGGTCAGCTGGAGAATCTTCCCTATATAACCATACCAAGGGATCTATGTTGTTGGTAGTTGTCTGGCGCCGTGCCTAGTATTTTGTCGGACTCGGTAATATTGTAGTTGTAGAAGCGAAGTATATGCCGGCTCTATTTGTTAGTCTACGGTCATCCTGTTGGTACAGTATAGTTGTCTTTTTTCATCTTCCTTTCATACCCTCGTATGCTATGCAGTTCCTCGTTCACAGCGAGGCCTTTTCTGGCATATCCTACTGTTATGCGTCTTCTAGCTGATAGCCAACGTATCTCTGAAGCAGCTAGCCGAGCCCTGCCTCTCCTTCTTATACTGTGCATATGTATAGTTCAGTATCTTCGCTTGCTTCCTACCGCTTCCTGCAAGGGCACATGCAACGCACTGTATAACAAGCTTAGTGGGAAATAAGCCACTAAGACTAGAAAATATGTATACCAAGCTCCTTCTCTAGTACTACTAC
Organism: Davidsoniella neocaledoniae; assembly: GCA_009806295.1. NCBI lineage: Eukaryota > Fungi > Ascomycota > Sordariomycetes > Microascales > Ceratocystidaceae > Davidsoniella > Davidsoniella neocaledoniae. Next base: position 16,662 of record RHDR01000241.1, read on the forward strand.
CAAGCGGTGTGATGGTGCATTATCTGCACGTCTGGCCCGCTCGAAAAAAACGCCGCTTAATGCGCTGATACAATACTTGGCTGCGTTGTTATGCATTGAAACCGCTCATATCAGAACGAGACAATAGACAAACCCTATATCGTATATAACCCTAATAAACTACATATGCTGAGAGAACACAAAAATGACTCGCACAAGCAGCCGGCTGATACACTTTGTTTCAAGCCACTTCAATCTTGATCGTTTGGTCTATCTCGTTGCTAGCTCAATACTCATTAGAACGTCTATTTAGCGCCGCTTCTTGGGTTCACTCCACGATGCCATTAATTAAATCTCACTCGGGAGGCTCAACTTCCGCTTTAGGGTTGCGTTACATTGCTATAAAGCAACGAAAGAACACGAAAACTGCACGGTGTCATGACTCCATTATAGTCAAAGCCTAACGGATGGTCCAAACTAGTTCTCCTAGCAGCATCGGACTTTCATATCGCTGACTCCGGACAGAATCAAAACCCGGCCAGACCACAAAGATAAAGAGAGAGAATTAAAAAATCCGGTGGTTGATATTTCACTGTATACTGTCAGGCTTGATTAGGCGTTCGATCCTGACGAGGTACAGATATGAAACAATCAGAAGCAAGTCTGGACGCGAGTGACGATGATACACATCCGTACCACTGTAATAAGTGAGAAACAGGGTATCCAACAGGAAGAGCAGAGAGGATCGACTACGGGAATTTCCTTTTTGACATCGCGTTTACAGATATACATGTACAGGTAGAATAGAGCATACCTTTGAAAAAAGCAATACTGTTTCTTTTTTTTTTTTTCTTTCCTCTAATTTCTTATTTTGGTTGACCTGGCAAGGAACAAATTCTGGAATCGAGCAAAAAGGTTTTCCAGAACATATGTACGTATAATGTACATACATATGTAGATCAACAAACTGTGCTTTTTTAGAGGTATAAAACTCGGGCCCTGGCATTAGTGAAGATAAACAGGGAAAACAACCACATATAGACGGAGAGACTACAATGCGGCTTCTGTTTCTGGTTCCTGAGCTACTAAACTTGACGTGTTCTTTTAAGTGTTATAGACAAGTTGCTATTGCTTCTATTAATATTTACTTGTATGTATGTACCTCTGTATTTGATAGTCTTTAACTCTACGCCTTCCTCGTGTTCTGAAATAACAAAACGGATACCTGGAAAGCACAGGACGTAAAGCGGTTTTCTTTCACGCAAAGACGGGCTGATCCCTTCTTGTGGTCATATAGCATGAAAATAAATGAAAGGAAGAACGAAGCCCTTCTGTTCCTCGCAATATCAACATGGAAGCCTATGAACGCTATCATTGCCTTATTTCTTACGCCTATGTATTCTCTGTAACTATGTGCATGTATGTAGTATAATATCTTACGCCTTCTATTTATAACTGGAGTCACAGTCCCACTAGAGATGATACTTGGAAAACTTTGCTCAGGCTTAGCACGACTCTGGTCTAATGAAGAGAACCGTGTTTCTGTGGCTGTAGTTGCATCATACTGAAAAGAGAGCGATTTTTAATTCCTATAAATGGTCTAGTTAGTATCACGGTCTGAAAATCTTGCATTTATTTGTTATTACATAACTTTGTCTGCCACCCTTCATAACGAATGGTAATGGAGGTATATAAAAAGGGAAAAAAAAGAAAAAAACAAGTCTCCGCTTGCCGGGCTATAACATGGTTCCAGGTTTGATCACGGGCATTACTTGTTTTGTACCTGTTCTAACCTGATATGTTTGGTTGCTCTGGTCTGATCCTGATCTTCTTCGGGATATTTTGCTCCTTTTGTGCCATTTGATGAACATCTATGAACACGTACAATATCGATAGCTGTGATTTTCCTGCCTTTTCTAGATATGTACATCTTTCAACTTCAACTTCTTCTCACTCTTAAACGTCTGGAGTAGCACTGACAATGAGACGAAGGTGTGTCTGATGTTTTGATGGAACACAAGCTTCTTACACGCACGCTTTCTACATTGATTTTTTCCCCTTCCTAAAGTCTTCCATGTCTCAGCATTGGTACATATCTTCAAAGCGCCCCAGCAGAGCCATTTCCGTCGCATGTTGCACTTTAGAGGAGGAAGAAACCAGACGAGTCAAAGATCAGACTAACGAAGGCCAAGAAGCCTATCTGCTGCTGAGACAGTGTTCATCTCCGTTTTGTATAGAAGAGGAAGAAGAAAAAAGAGTAAATTATTATCGTATCATTCGTTATCAACAGGGAGTATATCGTAGAAGTAGTCTGTTGGCTCTGTTCCACCAAATGTCTATGAGCAAAAGAAGAAAATGAAAGAAAGAGGAAAAAAAAAGCTATAGCACGGACAAAATCATATCCATCCCTCTGTTTGTTTTCGCCTCCTCTGTATATATTATATGAGCAGAGATTACAAGTAGCCGGAGCTGCCACCTTCCGAGTCTTCTTTGAGTTTTGTTTCTTATGAGGACTGCACTCAAGTGTTTCAATGGGCTATCGGTTTGTCGGCGGTCCCGCTCAAGTCAACCCTAAGTGCTTCATTGTATACTATGGGTTTATTTCCCTTTTGAAGGATAACCCAAAAGAGCCAAGGCTAGACCGTAAGAAAAGTGTCGAGTACGTCTCATTACGCAGCAGAAACTACGCCGAGGGGGTATCATGGATAAGAATCAAAAGGTATTTCAAGTCTGGCACAATTACCAATTCTTGTCTTTTCGTGCGTAACCGAAGAAGTTTGAGATCATCCTAGAGAGCACACACAAGATAGGAGTTAGAATATCTTGAACAGCGAGGCCGCCTCCTTGTCTCAAGCTATAACCTATGGGGGGCCTACACATACCTCAGTTTCTAAGTCATCAATTAGCGCGTCTGCCGACTTGACAAACGTCCAGACCAGCGCCGCATATTCTTCGACGCCCTGCATTTCGACACCGCTGGTATTCGGAGTAGTGCCGTTTGTCACGGGAGGTGGAGATGACACTGGTGGGATGTTGAACGTGGCACCGGGCGTGGGCGTAGTCGGAGATGCAGGCAGAGGCGTATGGCGCGACTTGACCGGCCGTAGGGAAGCGACGTTTCCGCTAGTCTTTATGACGGCGCCATTGGTGCGGTCTAGTACTATAGTGGCCTTGACACCGGGCTTCTTGCTGAGGCGCGCGAGCGCTTCGTCTAGTACATCGTGGTTGGGGCTGTTGTGGGCAATGGGTGGTTGCTAAGTAGTGGGCGAAAACGGCAAAGAGAATGCGTGTGTGTGTTAGCTAGTCAAGGCTCATTGCAACTATGCGTCTATCGAGGGCTTGGGCGTCGAACAAGAGGGGGGGAGGGAAAGAGAAAGGAGGCTCAAGTACCTGTGTAGGCTCGGCCATGATTGAGGATAATGCGCCTCTATTTGCTGGGCGATAGTGAATATGCGACTGGATATGCGCTGTCAAACAGCAAAGAAAAAAGTTCAAGATCTCTGCAAGTTGCGATCCCGTTTCGCGAAATTGTGCCTGTTACTAAAGCTCAACCAAAGAAGCTATCAAATCAATTGGATGTGAAGTGACGCAAAGGGGAGCCGATGTATGTGGCGCATAGCTATTTGAGATTGTGGCGTCGAGCATAAGAAGTATTATTATGTGGCGCACTTTGCGATTCTGCCACTCGTTACCGCTATTTTTTTCTTCGGCTTCACTTATTGCATTGATTTACTATGATAACTGAATTCACAACAAAACGCTTATTCTGAAATATCCGACATTTGTTTTCAAGAATTTACTTTTTGGTGTCAAGCCTTGCCTATTCACTTGCAATATACCTTCAAATCAATACACCACCGCCAAAATGGGTTCCAGCGCAAAGAAAAAGAGAGAAAAGGCCAAGGACTTTCAGGTATGTTTGGCGCATATTCACATGAATATCTGTATGCGCAGTATCATCTAACATGCTTTTTAGAAAACCAAACTGAAGGTCGGCAAAGCCAAGGCCCAGGCCGCCAACTTTACCAATACTGGCTTTAAATCGAAGTGTAAGCAACCATGTTCGATATATCCTTGCGTTCCATGCTAACACTATTCATATTAGCCATTATCACGGGACACCAGTCTATCTCAGAGATCGCTCCAGATGCCGCAAAACAGTTCAAGCATCAACTGTCATTAGCAACGACTTCTAAATCAGAAAAGCAGAGAAAAGAGGCCCTGTCACATCTAACTACCCAGCTCTCTGCCAACCCACATGCTAACCCCATCGGCACATACACTTTCCTCATGAAGATCCTCCCCCTAGTCTCAGATTTATCAGCCGGCGTGCGCACACAGCTAATCAAGGTGCTACGCTGCCTACCTCCTCATGAAGTCCGGAATCACGCTGAGAAAAGCATCATGTTCATCCGCGCCGGCATGACACATGTATCCTCCAAAGTCAGCAATGACGCCCTGGAGATCCTCGAGTGGCTTCTCGAAATCGCTGCTGATGAGGTCGTCTGCTGTCCCGGTGGCTGGGTCAAGACGCTCAATAGTTTCTGTGCGATCATGGGCTGGTCGGCTGTTGGCAACTCGGGTTGGACACAAGGTCGCTCGTCCATGCGTGCCAAGGACAACATGTCATATGCGAAGCAGATATCCGCGCTGGCTAGATTCGTCCAGTTAGGACTGAGTAGTGATTCTGTGGTGGGAAAGAATCGCGATGATTACTGGGACTCACTGTATAGTGTCCCCCGGCAACCAGAACCGTTCGCATACTTGAATCTCTTTGGTAAACGTATCGATGAGGACGGTGAGATGTATGTCGATAGGGAAGCCAGACAGCGTGTCTTCAGGCGGAAGTTTTTCGAGCTGGTCTGGGCAGGGAACGAGAGGGCCATGAAAGAAGGAGGCGCTCCCGGAAGATCTGCGGTAGAGTTGGACAAAGCCATCAAGGAAGGTATGAACGGATTTGATTTATCGGGAGGCAGCGAGGGCTTGGATCTTGATACCCTTTGGTAAGATGGGAATACGTGCCATCAATCCAAAATGTTACCCCATGATTGCTATATATGTGCCAATCTTTATGAGCTGTACATTATTGTTATATTTGCGTCTTTTATATGTGAGGTTAAATGTCATGTTATGATGTTGGTGTGTGATATCCTAATTCATATCCCCAATATGGAAGTTACCACCATAGAGTTTTGTCCACAACTCATCATTTCAGAGCAAATATTCTGGGCTTTTATTTTGTTTCTTCCCTTTCCACTTTCAATTCTTTTGACATCCAAAAAGACATCAATTTCATTCAGCATCATTCAAGGCTTGGCCACTCCATCACTAGGAAATCTTGAACGCCGCTCTATTCTTGGACATTTTTCAAGATGAACAACGAAAACATTCCTCCCACAACATCTCCATCTTCTATCCCCAGCTTTTCTAAGCCAATCTTACCCGAAATTGTCGTATGTTTACTAATATTATCAAGTCGTAGCAATCTTCTGACATCTCGTGATCACATATAGAAACTGGAAATCAACGCCATTGATTCTCTAAGCGCAGCATGGAAAACTCCTGAGCCAAAGACGCCTGAGGACTGTACTTGGGGCCACGCTGGCAATGTATATGAATGGGACGGTATCATGGGTGATGTTGCCCCAGCCATGCCTGAACTTGAGGACGAGCTCTTTGGACCTGCGGATAAACGTCAATCTCGACAGGGTGAGGACTTTGAAAAGTAAGTACTCTCTCTAATCATCTCTCATTTACTTTGATCCTAATGCTTCTGTAAGACTTGACGAAATCGAAGTCTCTCTGGAGGGCCAGGTCAAGGTCAGCCCTATCTCGACTTTCGAGCACGCTGGCTTGCATCCTGTTATGTTGAACAATGTCAAGTTGATGGGATATCTGAAACCCACGCCGATCCAAAAGTACACTTTGCCTGCAGTTCACATCGATCATGATGTTCTAGGCATTGCTCCTACTGGTAAGTGATGAAGTGGTAATGTTACATGACTATGGTACTGATGTTGGTGTATCTGGTAGGCTGTGGAAAGACGGCTGCCTTTCTTATCCCAATCCTCAACAAGTTGGTAGGGAAGGTTTCAAGCTGGGCTGCTCCCCGTCCTGGCTTCAATGATCCAACGCGTGTCAGAGCTGAGCCTCTGGTAGTCATCATTGCCCCTACCCGTGAGCTAGTGATCCAGATATTCGATGAGACACGCAAATTTTGCTACCGTACCATGATCCGCCCTGCTGCTGTATATGGAGGAGCGCCTCATCTATCTCAACTGAATTCACTAAGCCGTGGATGTGAGCTGCTTATTGGTACCCCTGGCCGGATTCTTGACTTCAAGCGTCGTCAGAATGTCCTCTCTCTTCAGCGTATGCGCTACTTGGTCATTGACGAAGCTGACCACATGATGGACAAGGTTTGGTCAGACGAGATGACACAAATTCTACAAAGCAACACCGGTAGTATGTGAAAATGACAATTAGATGTGTGAAATTGGGACACTAATCAATACGCCATATCTTATATAGTCGGAAACCCCCCCCAAGAGTACAAGAAACTTATGTTCTCCGCTACTTTTCCACCGGAAGTGGAGCAGCTCGCAGCGAAGTACCTATCTAGCCAACACGTCAGATTTCATGTTGGTGACTACAAAAGGATAGTTCAGAACATCAAGCAAGTTGTTGTCTACTCAAACTCTCGCGACAAGAAGGAGACTCTCATCGAGTTGCTTCGGTCTATGCCAGCTGTCCGCACTCTCATATTTTGCAACAGCAATGAAAGAGTAAACTTCGTTGACAACATGCTTTTTTTGATGGGCGTGCCTTGCGTAGCGATTCACTCCAAGCGGACACAGGTTGAGCGCGAACATGCTATTCGGTGCTTTAAGAGTGGTCGTTGTCCTGTTGTTGTGGCAACTTCTCTTGCCAGCCGCGGTATCGATGTCAAGGACGTCAAACATGTCATAAACTATGACTTACCCAAGTCCAATATCGAGGACTATGTCCATCGTATTGGTAAGTGATATCCGGAGTCATCACAATATGGTCACTAATAATCTATATATTCGCAGGTCGTACAGGCCGTATCGGACATCGCGGTGTCGCTTCATCCATCTTCAGTGAAGTTGATACTGCTTTGGGACAACAGCTAGCCAACTTCTTAGCTCAAAACCGCCAAGAAGTTCCTTTATTCCTACAACACTTTTTTTTGCCTAGTGTCAGAAAGGCGTAATGTACGTTTTGGACATTGATGGCAGGTTATCACAAGGGAAATCGATGAGATTATCAGGAACTTGAAGAGAAAAAAAGAACAAGATATTGAATTAAGTTAACTTTTTATTTTAAAGCAAGCCATATTAATTAGATAGTGGTATCAAATGTGATTTACATGTTCTTTAGGATAGTTCCCAAGCCTTCCATCATACGACCAAAAGTGAGGCCATAGCCCAGTTCAATAACGCCCTTGACAAATGTCCAACTCTGACGTTGGTCAGCTACAGGGTATTGGACCTTGGGAGGAATGCTAGTACGGATACCAAGCCATGCTAAGCGATCAATACAGACACTCTTGGCATTGCAGAGACCTCGCAGGCCTTCTTCTCCGGCAAAGCGGCCGTATCCAGAGCCACCAACGCCACCAATGGTAGCTGAACGGCATAAAAGGTTGCAAAGTCGTTGATGGCGACATTGCCGGAGCGAATTCCGTCAACGATAGCCAAGACGATAGGGTCAGAGTCCTTGCCGAATACAGAGGCACCGAGACCAAAGGCCGGAGCGTTGGCAACGGCCAAAATGGATTCGGCAGATGCGTCTTTAGTTGTCATAATAGTCATGATAGGACCGAAGCACTCCTCGTTGGCAACAGCCATGTCAGTAGTCACGCCAGCCAATAGAGTAGGTTCGAAGTAGTGTGCCTTGGGGTAATCGGGGTGCTGGAATCTCTTGCCACCAGCAAGCAGACGAGCACCCTTGGCCACGGCATCCTCGACCAGGCTTTCTAGGCGGTTGAAATGGGCATCAGAAACCATAGCGCCTACGTCAGCGTTGGGGCCGAGTCTCAGGGCTTGGACACGGGGGGCAACCTTGGCAACGAATTCCTCGAAAAGCTCGGGTACAACATGATGCGTTCGACGCCGATACAGTTCTGGCCTGCACTCTGGAAAGTGCCACGGAGGGCGATCTCGGCGATACGGTTCAGGTCCTTCTTGGCTGATGCCGTCACGATGAAGGGGTCCTTACCACCCAACTCGGCAACTAGGGGTGTCAGTGACTTGGCGGCATCGGCAGCCACGGCGTGGCATACGGGTTTAGAGCCGATGAAGGTGAGATGAGCAATATCCGGGTGGGCGGTTAGGTGAGCGGCGTCGGTAGGCCAGCAAGCTACAGTCTGCACTAGATCAGGGCTATGGCCATGGGCGACAAGAGCACCGCGCACGATGCGGGTGAAGTACAAGGACGACCAAACGGTCTGTTCAGACACCTTAACGACGATGGCGTTACCGGAAAACAAAGCGGAGATGACGGGGCCGATGAAGTTGTGGAAAGGGTAGTTCCACGACACTAGGGCGGCAACGACGCCGAGTGGCTCGTAGCGCACTTCATTGCGCTTGTACATGAGCAGTAGGTTGGTAGGGCGGCGAGACGGAGACAGCGCAGCTTCGCCATGCTTCAGCGTCCACGATAGCTTCTCGGCCGTCACCATGATTTCGCCGAGCTGGGCATCGACCAGGGTCTTGCCGCTATCCAGGCACGCGGCATGACAAATCTCCTTTTGATGGTCGAGCACGTGCTGTAGCAACGAGCGCATAACGGCGCGGCGTTGAGCGAACGTTGTCTTAGCCCAAATCTTCTGTGCGGCTGCTGCGGCGGCGATGGAGCGGTCGATGGCATCGGGAGTCGACGGGTTCATGTGGCCGAGGAACTTGCCGGTTCCAGGCGCGTAGCATTGGATGGCGTTGCTCTCAGGGACTTTGATGGAGGCGACGTCGACCTCGCGGTCATCTTCGGGTAGCTTGACAGGCGGAACAGTGTATTTGATAGGACCGTCTTCTCCGGGCAGAAGCAAGTACATGATCACAACGGCGATTAAGGTACCGCCAAAAGCAGAGAAGAACTCGAAGCTGGAAGAAGCAGCAGGTTTTCACATGTCAGCTTTACAAGATAGGACAAAGAGAAGGTTCCAAGTTGTAGCCAAGTGTGTAATCACAGCCAGGACCGGAAAAGCTAGAGCACTTTTACTTACCGGACACCGGGAAATTTCCCGGCCAGCCAGTCTTGGATGGCCTCGACCAGCGCGAAGACGGCATCCCGCACCGGATTGTGAGGGACGGGGTGAATGGGCTTCACCATGGCCGGCTGACTAGACGAATGTTTCCGCTATCGTCTTTGAACAGAGAGAACGCCGTGGAATTGCAGACACTAGAAGAAAAAAAGAAAAACCAGCTTGCAAAAAGCCCTGAAAACAATAGCCGTAGGTTTCCGGCTTTGGATCACTAGTGAAATGCGCAAGAAGAACAAAGTCAAAAAAACAACCAAGGCCAGCTCTCCTTTCGATAAGATTAGATTAGCTATTCGGTGTCATTCCACTTACAAGCAAGGAAGGAGCTCGATGGCCGTGGCTGTTATATAATGTGGCGCTTGTGGCGCACAATATCCTGAAATAGGTATCTCGCAGAAAGTTAACGTCTGATTTGAAAAGTTTAGCACGACATGACAATGTTGTAATCTTAATAACAGACATTTTAGATAAGAGAACCCAATTTGATGGACTTTTATGGAGTTAGTTAGGTAAGGTGTAATAGAATTTGAGATCACAATGAACTTGAAGATACATGTACATTATATGTTAACCAATTATCTAAGAAAACGCAAACTCCTCAATATATCCTTCAAGTTTGTTTAATACATTAGACTAAATATAGCATGCTGATACCCTTTCATAAACTTTATTTAGCGTAGTATCACTAACTTCAGATAATAAGAGCTCGCACAAGATTTTATTGCTTCCCATCAACCCACAAAGAAACTTCATCTTGTTTAGCATAGCTGCAGCTTCAAGAGTTGAATGTAGAGGTGCTTTTCCAAGCGGTTCATCTTGAAGGCCAGCCAATTCGTTTTTTTTCTTATCCGACCACTCTTTCCAGAATATATCGTCTTTCTTAGTACAAAAACCCACTACTATATCTAAAGCGACAATTTGGGTAGTATCCATAAGCCGCCCACACAAGATCAGAGGAACCTAGCGGAAGTCGTCCATTGTCACATTCTAGAATTTTTCTTCAACCTTTTCTAGATATTGCACAATGCTTAGATCTAGATAGAGAGAACCATAGTTGATCGCGGTGATGATATATGCCCCCATATGGGAAGCCCAGTGCCAAGAAGGGAAATCTTGTCGTTCATGTTATTGATGATATGAAACGCACCAGAAAAGACAGCGTAAAAATAATTCATCATTCTTCCAGAAACCTGCAAGAAATGGAAATTCGAAATGTTTTTTTGGAAATCGTTGGCAATTCCTTCCATGGCAGTGAAGATGTCTTGAGAGTAAGTCAGGTTACAGGAAGCATACATTTGCATGAACCTCATCCAACTAGAGACGGGACGATGACATTTTACTTTGATCTTGGCTTCTTGCATTTCATACATTTCATTACAAAGGGAATAGGAAGTAGCAACACCACATGAGACTTCAACAAGTTCTTTCTTGAAGTAGATGCTTCGTGGAGCTAGATGGAGCTCTTGCCTAACCCAGGCGCGACCTTGAATAAAATCATCCGGCTTTTCGAAAGCATGGTACTTGTGATAGATAGGTACTTTGCCTGTTTCCAGGAAAGACTGATAGAGGTCTTTTACTTCTGTTGAGAGAACTAGATCATTTAGTTTTCGGTGATTCATGATATAGCAGGTTGCAGAATTATGGAGGCCCATATCAATATAAATAGGCGGTGGTATTTCTCGAAAAAAGCCTTTAGAACTATCGGAAGCACATGAAGCAGCTATATTGAGATACGAGCCTTTGTATATCAAATGCATGAGAGGTGCTTGTCTGTCGAAATCAGTAGTTGATGGTCCGCCTTCTTCTTCGCTCTGTACAATGCACAAAGAATCTATCCAGATGAATCTTTGATTGAACTTTCTTGTTGTCTTGAAATGTTTGAGGGAGCTTGGAGATTAAAATTCCCTCATACAGCATGGAAATGGTTTTCAAAGTAAGTCGAATTGGCATTGAACCCTTTGGGCCCATCGATGACTGAACGTCATATACTGCGGAACTGGCTGATCATTTGGGTTTATTATGAGTCGCACTGAATTCTCATTGAAGCCAACATCTACAAGACGCATTGGGACGGCTGAGCAACCGACGGGATGAGATTCGGTGATACACTTAGGACCCGGCACGGTAGTGGCATGAGCCCTAATATCGGCTTGTATCAATCGTTGTAGTTTTTCTTTATCAACATCAAAATTTGATGTTGACTTGATATGAGAAACGCAATCATGAACAGAGAGTTACTTGCAAGAGACCAATCTGCGCCCTGATCCTACGACAAAACCCAATCGCTGTACTCTGTAATAGGACAACAGTAAGCTTACACTGCACATTGAAACTTTGATATACATGTAGTAACTATCAAGTTATTCTACATGTATAGATTATTTTTCACCTAGATTTCTATTTGATAACCTTCTTCTCACAGTCTCACGTTACAATATAACCTTGGTTGCTCTGATTGTTGTCATCTCCTTATCGAGTATCAATATCTGATATGGAAATGAGAACAGGTCAGTCAGGTATCTAGAAGAACCTATCATACCAAACCAATCACGGGAAACCCAAGAAACGAAGCAGAACCAAAAGACCTAGGCAGAATAGAATAAAAAGGAAAACATCACTCAACGAGTGGAACAGGCAAACCTTCTTTGTAGAACCTTGTGAAACCTTGAGAGAGTTCTAGCATAGTCCTTGGTCTAAGCACAAGATTGTCATTTCATGGCAATGAAAACGCCATAATAGAATGCCACAGGTGTGGAAAAGATAAGGAAAGGATACACATCTGGACTTGTCGCAAAAGGGTGAAGCCTTGGGGCAGAGTATTCACCAAAAAAAACTACTCATGGCCATGAAAGGCAGAAGAACACAGGCAAAAAGGCACAAAAATAAGCATAGCCACTGCAGAGAGAGCAGAGTTGAGGATCATGGAAATCTCTCTTTTTTTCTTTTTTTCCTTTGTTTTTGTTAGTTCTTTTATATTTTTGGTTTCTCTTTTTCTTTTTTGTTTTTGCTTTAAAAGGAGACGTAGGTGTTGCTACTGTAAAAGGGATGGGTGCAGACTAGTCTGAGCAGTCCCGGATACTAGAAACACAGAAAATTGGTGCCAGAATACAAGGCCTCGCCCGGAGTCCAAAAGGAGCTCTTAGATAATCTCTAGATTATAAATAAAATCATCATTATCATCCAAGTCTGTGCCTAGAGACTTCATTTTCCAAAATGTCTGTATTTGGCTATTTGGTTCTGGTATCAAGATCACAAGAATGGCAAACAAGCCATTTCCATGGCGTATCACTGGCGCATCACTGGGAAATGTCAACATCCATAACCTATATTGGAATATGTTATCTATGAAATGAAGTTTCTATAATACCAATTAAATCACTTAGTGCTGAGGCTAAGCAATATTATCTCTGTTACCCTCACCGTATACTAGTAGCAGTTGAGACGCCATTTGGATTACTTCTAATGGTCATATGTGTCGACTGTCAAGCTTTGACACTGCTACGAAGAGGTTATTTGGGGATATATCGAAATTACCCGAAGACGCACAAAGCGTATCAGTGACTATTGAATGATTAGGTATATCCGGTTATTGTATGCCACGGAAGAGTACTGTAGATCCATCCATGAGTTCAAGTGTTGTTTCTTTAGTACGCTTTGAATATGTTTAACAGCTACAATTTGGTAATGAACCAGAACAGAAATGTCAGACAAAAGAATTGGCGTGATGACTGATCTCGCTTCCATGGAAAATAAAAAGAAAAACTTCATGATTGAAGTAGATGTATAGAAATTTGGAGTGTATCAAAACAAGTGTCAGCCATACACTACGCATTCGTACATTGACAAGTTACTGTTGTTTGGTGATGGGCTGGTACCGATTCTACTGATCTGACCACTTGATTACACGGGAGAGATAGATCGAAACTGAACGGGAGGCTCAGTAACAGTTAATCCAAGTGGTCGGACAACAATCTCAGGCCCATTGGATACTAATGTCGTATTTTCCACCACCCACGAGGAGGCATAGATATGTCAGGATGAGGGTTACATCGAAGTGCTATATACCTGCCAGGTCTTGTTTCCTTACCTTTGCCTCCCCTCTTCGAATTGCTTGGTAAAGATCTAATAGAATACAAGGTATGTAGAATGGGAAGTATGTCAGGTGGAGAAGAAGGATGAATAACAACACGGTGTGCAGGGGAAGTGGTAATTCAGCCACGGTTCTCAGACGACGGTGGAAGAACAATGGAGCTAATTAAGTGAAGATATATTGGCCAGAGCTAGAAGCCGAGAAAATAATTCTCTTCCACGTTGCTGGTGGATTCACGAAAAGTAGGAGAACAAGATTGAAGAGCGGACAAGAATGTCATGCACTTGCCTAACTGTGCTTCCTAGTATATCGAGAGCGAGAAAAGCCATGATGAAATCAAGCAGGTCAGGTTAGATGTGAGACCCGAAAACTTCACTGGCATGGCCTGATGAGCCTCAGAAAAGTCAAAGAAAGACTGGCGAACACCCGTCGATCACGAAAAGACTTACGCAAGCCAACCCGACTTATACATGTAGGAGAATGCCGAATAGAAGGCTTTTCTTGCCATCGAGTAGTCTTTCAAGAGGAAATAACTAGTCATGGAACATCTGACGATCGAACAATACCCTGTGATCGGCGTTTTTGGAACAAAGTTGATGATGAAGAAGGGGAAGAACAACACGAAAAGGGAAAAAAATATATCTCTTTTACCCACTGACAAAGGTCTCGATTTTAGGGCCTTAGTAACTGTCTATGGTTCTGTATTTTATAGTGTTGATTGGGGTCTACTAAAGAGGCTCGATGTGGGCCGGTGTTGGTAGTATTCGAACAGACGTGAAACGCGCTTTGGGTCAGAACTGAGGTAGGCGAGTAAAAGAACGAGACTGGCCTTGATAGATCTGTCAGTGTGCTAAGGCTAGATTTGGTCTATCTAGAAAATCCGGTGCGTATATCATATTTACAAAAGCACTAGAGACTTTGGCAGTCGTAGAAAGAGTAAATCTGGTCGGAATATCGGTAGAGTGAATTATTAGCTTACGACTAACGGTTATATCACAAGTGTGGTATTGGTGGATGCAAAAAATAGGCCAGAATATACTCAAATAACAAGGAACTTGTAAGAAGCACGGACTCCGAACCACAGCCGTCCCTTGAGCATTTCCATCTTTCTTTTCTGCGTGCCAAAAAATACGCTAGTCTATAGCTTGTACATCAAAGACGGCATTGATTTAGACCCTTGGGACACTTTTCGAGTGCTATTGTCTAATAAAGCGTACCAAAGAAAGTCCAAGGCCAAGACCATCGGGAAAATAGGGACTAACTTGCATACAATGTATAGTTGTACATGTATGTATATGACGCACCCATTTTCGAATTTATTGTTACTAGGCCAAGAGAATCGCGAGATATAGGACGACATGATAAGTTTCGTGGGGCAACATATCCGGAAATATGTGTCTGTATACTAAATAAATAGCACAAAAATATCGTAGTGTGTGCTCTTTGCGTAATGCTGTTGTTTTAACAGCTTACTCAGTGCTACTAATAAAAATATATTCGATATCTGAGCCTCGAGTATACGATGAAAATGGGATAAAGATATATCTTTCTATTCGTTTTCTCTACAATAGCTCTACAAGAGCCACATGATGGTCTTTTGCTTTTTTACATGTGTATTTCTTGCATCACTTTAACTGCATTTGAAAGTATCACATCGTATGTTGTAGCATTAATGTTCATCGTATATATGTACATAGTGAGAACAATAGGGTTAGTCCGGAAGGGTTAGCAATGCGTAGCTGTTGTGTTCAGACGATACACTTAATGCTCCTTTGCTGCCAAATTCTTGGCATTTGCCTTTTTTTTTCTTTTTTTTTTTTTTTTGCATGAATCACAAGAAAAGCAGAGCAAAACAATGTCCTCAGGAGACCTCGCGGCGATGATGTTTGCTTGGACATTGAGGGACTATTAGAACATTCGTTTAGCTTTCACTCGTTATAGAGCGAGAAGACGGTGCGATTGAGCAGAGAAAACAAGTCTAGAGCGTAGAAGAGAAGATCGTCGTCGAATGATCTACAGGGTAGTCTGTCGAGGCTGCTTGAAATAGAGGCATAAAGACAGGTCAAGAGGACTGAATAGTCAGACACAATGTTTTCCAAAAGACCGAGTTTGAAACTTAGTGGTCAAGAGGAGCATTTAGAGTATTTTGACTTACAAGATGACCAAGTCTGACAAGACGACGAAGAGCACTGAAAAAAGACGCTGGAGACTGAATTCTTGCAAGATAGAGAGAAAGGCCAGATACAATCCCTGCGATGATCCAACATGTAACTTCCCGCCTAATGTCCGTTGGTTCCTGAAACCTCAAACGGCACTAGAAGAGCAAAGGAAGACTGGTTATCCCACTGTACAGATGTATGTACATGTAATGCAGCTATGCCTGCAGTTGCAACAATGCACCCCAATTCTACATACTCATGCACTTCTCTGGTGAATAGCGGTAAGTGTACTGGCGTTGCAGAGGATGCAGGGCCTCTCTGGACCAAGGCACCAGTAATGCCTCAGTGGATGTGCTGGATTGGCTGGTACGACTCGGGGACAGTTGAAGAGGCTTTTATGGCAGAGCCTGAAATACAGAGAGAAATAGAGACATGCTGTGTTCCCATGATAGCCGCCGTGGCTTGTGTATCGGTAGGAAAATAGAACGGTATACACGGGATGCATAGCATGTACGTACTGATATCTGCTTCTTTTCTTTCTGCTCACTTCGTAGACCAACCGCATTAAGCGAGAAGAGGACGAAGGAGGAAGACAAGAAGGAAGCCCTGGCCCCCCAGACCTGATAGCTGCAATCCGCAGGCTCGTTCCCCTTGCATGACGAGCAACGACAGGCCCCGGCTGGCTTGATGGCACGCTTGTTAGTTGGTACAGGGTAGTAGTTTGTGCTGGGCCAGGGTCCGAGGAGGAAGGGAAGAGTAATGAAGAAGAGGGCGACTAGCTACTAGTATGTGACGATACTGGGCAGCAAGCAGCATGATATGTATGTATGCATCGAGCTCGGAGTTGGAGGGCAAGCAAAGATGCGTGCTGCTGCTACCTTGTTGATGGCAACGGGCTGATGGGAGCGTGACTAGGCAATAAAGAGAAAGAACAAGAGAAGAGACGTGAAAGGGCGAAGAGAGCCGAACTCCCGCGCAAAGCTGTGTACAATACATAGCACTCTACTAATGAAGACGGCCAAAATAAGGCTGTGTGATTGGCAGAGCGTGGGTATTTGTTGTTGAGACTCAGAATTTCCCGGGCAAACTAGAGCAATTTGGCGGTGTTCCTGTGAGAGTTGTTTTCATTTTATTCCATTTACAAGCACAACATGCGCAACATCTTTTTTTTCTTTTTATTTTCTTTTCCCTCTCTTAGCTGCTCTGTTTCTTGGTTTTCGTTTATCAAGCTTTTAGTTTTTGCTTACCGCCCAACTCTCTTCCGTTCATTTTTTCTGCTATTGCTATTATTCCTTGATTTTGTACTCTCTGTATTTCTGCATCGATCCAGTCTCGCCTAACTGCCAGTCTGCTGGCGTTTTAGAGCACAGAATAGAATCGACTCTGCTGACCCGTCTCAGCGTCAGATCTGGTCCGCCGTTCGGCCCAATCACACCGCAGACGATCATACATTAGATTAGACCTTTTATCAGCGAATCCAACAGCCTGTCTGCCCACTGTCGGTCTTTGACACTCTCTGTCGGCCTCTGCCCATCTTGTCTTTCGTTTTTCAGCCAAGTTTATTTGTGCTGCGGCCCGCTAGCGAGCCGGTTTCTGCGTTCAGCGCACCTACTTCGCTACCGTAATCTGTCTTTGCGTCTCTCTTTTGCGTCTCTCTCTCTCTTTTTCTCCCTATTCCTTGCTGCTTCTGCTTCTACTTTTCGGAGCCGTCTCCAAAGATACGAGGTGCCACCGGATACCACGTCAAACGGAAGTCATGCTAGGCAAACTCTCGCGGGCAAAGTCCCTGCGAAACCTGCGTATAGGTAGCTCGTCCACCAGAGACAAAGGAGCCCGCAAGCTTCAGAAGCCTAGTCCCTACGCCTACCACAGTCGCAGCAACAGTCGCAATGACAGTCGCAATGACTCTGTTATCGGCAGGGATCTCCATGCTCTGCCCTCGCCATCGACTGCTACCATTGCGGCTGTATCTGGACTGGCAGAAACAGACACAGCGCCGCACGACCCTTCTCAGACACAAGCTAATGATAGTGCTGTAGACCAGCACCGCCAGCTGTCTGAAGGGTCACAAGCTAGTGTCCGCCGCGGCCTAGGCCCAGGCACCAGCCCAGAGCCAGAGCAGGACTCAGGAACAGACACTGTCGCTGTCGCTGCTGGGCAGAAACACTTGCAGCATGATCAGCCTGAGGGACTCCCGGACGCGAGTTCGAGGTCTAAGTTGAGTTGCACCCAAAACGCTGCTGTTCCCACCGACGCCCGTCGTTTCGAGAGCACGCATGCTTTAACCCAGGATGCCCAGAATGGAAACAGAAACAGAAGCTCTGCGCTAGACGCCACTACTATTGCTACGTCTAATTCTGCTATAGCTTCATCCGACTCTGTTAATGCTATTGGCGCTGCTATTACATCTGCTAGTACGCCTATCAGCACATCTACCAGTACATCTACCGTGGCTCCCCTCGCCTCGTCTGCCGCCGCCTCTTCTGCCCTCCCTTCTTCGTCACTCCCACTCTCACGTTCTCTTTCTTCCAACTCCAACCAGTCCTCGTCTTCACACTCCAAGACCACCCTCCTCTCTCCTTCAGACGCTCTTTCGCAACCAGACCCAGACGCCAGCACCACCTCTGCTACTAGTACCGTACCATCTTCAACCTCGCCGTTGCCCACGCCGTTGCCACACCCGCCGGCTGTCTCTTCTCGTTCAGCAGGAACTGGCCTGAGAAGAGCAGCTTCTACTAAGCAGGTCGACGCCGACCGCCGCCGCCGCCGTGATCTAGTGTCTCCCTTGCGCCTTTCGCCGCCTGACATCATCTCGCCGGCCTACCGTCTTCTACTACATCGTCTGTAGCCAGCCAGCTCTCGCGCGCCAAGTCGACGCTGTCCCCGCGCCGCGCAACTACGTTTATATCTACGTCGCCCTCTCGCTCGTTCTCTGTCCGGGACACCACCGCCGCCGGCTTGTTGTACCTGCTGCACTTCAACTTGATAAGCGCCCCGGTACCAGTTCGGACGTGTCCTCCTTCGTGAAGACTTCTGCTGCTGCTAGTGCTTCTTCGACGTCGCTCAAGCTCGGCAACTCTACCTTCATTACTGCCTTGAATAGCGGCCTCACCGAACGCTTCCCGCTTCCTCCGCGAACACCAACGTCGCCCGCCATGTTCAACCTACCTGCATCATCGTCTTCGTCCTCACTTGTCAGACCCCAGGCCGACTTCAACATGAACAAGAGAGTGTCCCGCGATGATCTCTACATTAACACACGCACTGCTGGCTCTGCGTTCAGCTCCTACCATGTCCCAATCCGGGGCCGCATGCCCTCGCCTAAGAGCGGAAGCCCCAACTCAGAATATCCCTCTGTAACCCTGGTGCGGACGCAGACTCCCGAGTCGTTCGAGGAGTCTATCGTCGGTATCCCTATCGGCATGGCTCTTGGAAGCCCCAGCTTTGCGCCTTCAGACGTCACGGCGTCTGCCTCCATCTCCGGAACCATGGGCTGGCAACCACCACCAGGCAACGTTGCCAAACCTTCACGCACATGGGAGGGTGCGACTACGCCGACCACTGTGACTACAGCCAGCGCTACCCCTGTGCCGGAAGTCCAGGAAAAGGGCAAGAAATGGCGCTTGTTTGGCGGCCGCTCTCGCTCTCGCAAGGGCTCAGATCGTGCCGTTGATTCTGCTGTCCAACAACAGCCACCCGCTCGGCCAACTCGCACAACATCGGGAGAGGAGATTGCTCGTCCGACTACCGCCAACGGCAACCGCGAGGGCGAGTTCAGACGTCCGCGTACTTTGTTCCGCTCTGAGACTGCTACCGAGGCTCGAGTGACGCCCGAGGAAGCCGCCATCTTTCAGCGCGCTAACTCCATGAAGCGGACTGCTTCGACTCGCTCGGTACGCAAGGCTGGAATCTCGGCTCCTATGCCGCTGCAAAAGGGTGCTGTGGTCCCCGCTATGCCTGCTATCGATATCAACGCCGCCATCATGGGCCACATTCCCATGCCGGGCACTCAGTCTCACAACGCTACCGCTAAGCCGGTTGGTGGGTCCGGGTTCCTATTTTTGGATCTTCCTGATCCCAAGTTGGAGCGCTACAGTGTCATGTTCAACGGTATCCTACAGCGTGAAGGCGTTCCTTCGTCTACGACTGCTGCTACCTCTACAGCGGCTTCTTCTACTGCTACTGGACCACCTGCTTCGAGCACTGCGGCCCAGACAGCCAATGCAAACAGTTCCTTTGCTCAACAGCAAGCCAGCCTTCTGGAACGCCGCCAGGCAACTCTGCAAAAGCTCCGGGAGATCAACAATGTCATCGAAAAGAAACACGAGGCCAGAATGCAGCGGATCACCCGTAACCGCAGCGCTACATCGCCGACTACCATGACACCTCCTCTTGTCGTACAACCCTCTGTCCAAGTGGCTCCTACTCAGGTAGCTCCAACTCAAGCAGCCCCTGTCCAGGCTGTTCCGATCCAAACAGTTCCAGTCCAGGCGGCTCCCGTTCAAACACCTCCCGTAGTAGCCACCGCAGTCCATGTCTCTACGCCGGCCAAGTCGCCTGGTTTTTCGTTGTTCCCTGCCACGCCGTCGCAGCCTAAGATGCCCATGCCGATCCCGACTATCGGTCTGCCGGCAAACCCATCACCGCGCAACTCTCCCCGCAACTCACCGCGTACGTCGCCCCACACATCGCCTAAACAGGTTGTTGTCAAGCAGTCACCCAAGACAACCGCTGCCGTCCCATTCATCGTCAAGATGGAACAGTCCAGTGCTGCCAGCGATGTTCGTGAGCAGCAAGAGATCAAGCAGACCGAGCTGGTTGTCCAGCCCCGTGTTCGTGCCCGCTCCAACACGAGCCCTGCCTCGCCAACCGAGGTCGTCCACTTCCGCTTCGTGGACCCATCAAAGCCGATTCCCAAGAACATGCCTCGTCTGCGCTACCGCAATGCGCCGCCGCTGGCTGGCTCAGGTGCGCCGACTGCAACGCTCGCTCCTGCTCCCGCTATGGCCCGTGCGCCAGAGAGATCCGAGAAGCATCTAGGCGTGACGACGGATCTGTCTCGTCAAAACTCCTCGGCCTCTACCTCATCGGACAAGATGCCCATCACTATGGATAGCACGGAGACCTTCCCTCAACCGCCCCAATCACGTATACGCCCAGCAGCAGCAGCAGCAGCAGCAGCAGCAGCAGGTTAGACCCCAAGTTATGGAAGCCAAGTCTCACCGCGCCCGCAGTCCACCGCGTGCTAGATCACAGTCGCCTCCTAAGCAGAAGCACGCTGCTCTGGAAACACTTGCCACTCTCCCAGCTACACGCTTCGTGCCGCGTATCATGACTTCGGAGTCGGCCGGCCTAGGACCCAACAAGTCCGCGCTCGTACTAGACTCGGACGATGAATCTGATGATACCCCGACGGTGCCCGTGCCGTCTGTCTACGTCTCGTCGGCTGCTGCTGCTAGCTCTAGCTCGCTGCGTCAGCGCTCGGAGTCTAATGCTACGGCTTCAAGCATGTCTACTGTCACCACTATGGATGAAGCGAGATGGCTCTGCGTAATGCCGTTGAGGTGTCCATCGCGCGCCAGATTTCGATTTCTCGTCAGCATCGCCAGATGCTCCAGAAGTCGGGCTTGATTCAACCTTCGCCTACTGATCGTATGACGCCAATCATCGCAGTTCGTCATCACCGTGAGAAGAGCGAGCAGGTTGTCATCGAAAGTGTTTAGACTCACTCGATGCTCTCTATTTTCTATCACTATATCTTCTTCTCATTTCCTTTGTCACCTACTTCTTCTTGATGCTACGAAGTCTTATGTCTCTTCCAAGCCTTGATGGCCCCTCCCTCACCTTTCCTTTTCTTTTTCTTTGTTTTTCCTTATTGTCTTCTTCACTTCTCTACTTTCCTTCACACTGTCCATGTTTTGATTTTTGACCACTTTCATATTCTTGTTTCATAGTATTTTCTTTTCTAGTTTTTTTTCATCATCTCTGTATCTTCGACTGCTGGCATGCATCAGATCAGATAGGCACACAATCATCATCATTGTCGGGCGTTCTCTTTTTTGGCTTCTCATGGATTGGGAATACACTGATATCTTACTCAATTTTGCTTCCATATTTTTCTACTACCCCTTTTTATTAGTATTAGTATCTTTAGCTTGTAAGAAAAGATAGGATACCGAGACCGGTACAAGATATCGGTCTGATTCTGTCTTGACTCTGGAATAGCTATTACTTTCTCATTACTCTGAATTTTTCTCCTCTAATTCGTGATTTTATGTGATTGGTTCATTCATATGATATTCTTAATTAAAACAGAATATACTTGCTCACTAATATTGTATTTGATTATATATGACTTTTGACTTGTATGGGGACTATGAAATATAAACCCTTGTGTATATGTGTAACCCTAAGTCAACAAGATGCCTCGACGACACTTGTCTGGGCTACTTACTCATTGTTACATATTACGATAGACAGACAGACTCTACTCTTTCTTGACAGGCAGCGGCTCAATGTTCCAAATACCCTCAGCATATTCGTTGATACAGCGATCGCTACTAAAGAAGCCCATTCGAGCCACGCTGAGAATCGACTTGCGCACCCAGCCTTCCTGGTCAGCATAAGCCTCATCGACAAGCTGATGGGTGTTGAGATACGAGGCGAAGTCATCCGACACCAGATAGTAGTCGCCATGATCGCGAACCGCCGAAATAAGAGCGGCGAAGTCACCGACGTCACCGAAAGTACCACTCTCGATGGCCTCGAAAACCTTGGTGAGTTCGGGATCTAGAGGGGGCTTGTTGACGCCACCGTACTTATGTGCGTGGCGGAGATCTTCGACGTCTTCGGACAGGGTGCCGAAGAGGAAGATGTTGTCTTCGTTGATTTCACGCGTGATTTCGATGTTGGCGCCGTCGCAGGTGCCGATAATCAGACCACCGTTGAGGACAAACTTCATGTTGCTCGTGCCAGAAGCCCTAGAAGGAGAGAGGGAATATTACGTTAGAAGTAGGAACAAGCGGTATAGAGAACGGGGAATATAAGGAAGCAAAAGCTATGCTACTTACTCAGTTCCGGCTGTTGAGATATGCTCGCTGATATCCGAGGCTGGGATAATAGTCTCGGCCTTGCTCACATTGTAATCCTCGACATATACGACCTTGAGCAGATCGCCGATATCCGCATCCTTGTTAACGACGGCACCGACGTTGTTAATCAGATGGATAATCTGCTTCGCCATCCAGTAGCCGGGTGCCGCCTTGCCACCAAAGACGCTGACGCGCTTCACAGACACCTTTGCGCGTTCCGCAGGCGACAGAGCCTTAAGAGTTAGGTAGCGGTGGATAACACCGAAGATGTTAAGCTGCTGACGCTTGTATTCGTGAATACGTTTGACTTGGACGTCGAATAGGGCGGACGGGTTGATATCGACGCCGGAAGTAGCCTTGACGAGGCGTGCCAAACGCACCTTGTTGGCGTATTTAATCTCGGCCCATTCGCGGCGGAAAGCAGCATCTTCGACGAAGGCCTCGAGGCCACTGAGACGGGTCAAGTCAGACAGGTAGCCGGGTCCGCCGACCTTGCTCTGGATCAACTCGGACAGTCGCGGGTTAGCCTGGTGCAGCCAGCGGCGGGGCGTGATACCGTTGGTCACGTTGGTGAAGCGGTCGGGTCCGTAGATGGCTACAAAGTCACGGAAGATGGTCGTCTTGATCAGGTCAGAGTGTAGCTCGGCTACACCGTTGACCTTGTGCGAGCCGACGATGGCTAGGTGGGCCATGCGAACCATCTTGGGCTGCGATTCCTCGATGATGGATACGCGGCGTAGGATGTCGGCATCGTCGGGGAAGTTGCGCTCGACGTGTTGCAGGAAGAATAGGTTGATATCGTATATGATCTGCAGGTGACGCGGCAGCAGCTGCTGGAAGAGACCGACTGGCCACTTCTCTAGAGCTTCAGGCAGAACGGTGTGGTTGGTGTAGCCGAACTAAGTCAAGTTACTCGTGGGTTAGTATGTATACCAAGAGAAGACACAACGGGACACACTGAGTTGGCACATACCGTAGAGATCACGATGTTCCAGGCATCCTCCCACTCAACGCCTTCCAGATCCACCAAGATGCGCTGCAGCTCAACAATGGCTAGCGTCGGGTGAGTGTCGTTTAGCTGGATAGCGACTTGATCAGGGAACGCCTTCCACGCGCGCTTCGTCTTCTTGAAACGACGCACGATGTCCGATAGCGACGCAGCCACCCAGAAGTACTGCTGCTTCAGACGGAGCTCCTTACCGCGATCCAGGTTGTCGTTGGGGTACAACACGGCGCTGATGGTCTGTGCGCGCTGTTGGTCGGCTACACTACTCTCGTAGTCGCCGTTGTTGAACTTCTGGAAGTCAAACTCGCCGCTGGCCGCCTCACTGGACCAGAGCCGCAGGTTGTTCGTCGACGGTGTGGCGTAACCGGGAATAGGCACGTCATAGGCAACAGCCCGCACGGTCTCGCCGGCTTCCCAGTGAGAGATGGACTTGCCGTTGTTGTCGGTAGTCTTGGTGACATGACCGAAGAATTGGATCTAGATAATCAACCAAGATTAGCTGATCAGCGCTTTGATTTTAAGTTGTAGCTGAGAAAGAAGTCTTGATAGTGCATGACTTACATCTACGGTGACATCCGGACGCGGGAACTCCCATGGGTTGAAGTCTAGCCAGTAGTCGGGAACCTCGACCTGATAGCCATCGACGATCATCTGCTTGAAGATACCATAACGGTAGCGCAAACCATAACCCCAGGCGGGATAGTTCAGAGATGCGAGACTGTCCAAGAAGCAGGCAGCCAGACGACCAAGACCACCATTGCCCAGAGCAGCATCGTGTTCCTGCTCAATGATGTCTTCGATACGGAAGCCGAGGTCGCTCAAGCCAGCTAGAGAGCAGATAGTTTATGATATTAGCGTCGAACCATTCCACCGGTTGGATATTCTGAACCTACCCTTGGCAGTCTCCTTCTGGCCTACATTGAGCATGGCGTTGTCTAGTGTACGGCCCATCAGGAATTCTAGACTCAGATAGTACACGCGCTTCTGGTCAGCGAAGGTCTGGCGCTGCTGGGTCTTGTTCCACTCTGCAATCAAACGATCACGGAATGCCAGACTGGTAGCATAGTACGCAGCAAGTTCGTTGCAGTTGTACAAACTGCGCGCAAGAGTCGTCTCGACATGTCGTACTACCTCACGCTCGAAGTCGTCCTTGTTCTTGAAGCTTTGGTATTGATGCTTGGTCCACGAGGAGCGCTGGGGCTCAGGAATCGAGGCTAGAGGGACACAATATCAGTGTTAGCATAACATCCAAGTTACGAGTGGCTGAAGAATGGAAAGAAACTTGCCCTCGACGTTGTTCAGATCGCCGGGTCCAAACCCAGTGTTGGTCCGGCGGTGCTGCTTAGGCCGTGAAATGCCGACGGGGCCGACGCCTCCGGTGATATCAACCAGTGGAGCACTAGTCGAAGGCCGGCGCTGGCGGGTCGCATGCCAGGAGTGGTGCCCGAAGTCTCAGCCATTGTGCCAATGCAAAGCTGTATGGAGACAGAGATGCTACAAGGAATTGCCTAGGCAGAAGACGACGATGGATACTCTGGGGTTA
>RHDR01000242.1:0-41785 GCA_009806295.1 Davidsoniella neocaledoniae
AAAAAAAAAAAAAAAAAAATGAAAGTCATCACAGGGCTGCTCTTAGCACCGTCGCGGGGCAAACCAATCTAGGAAGTGACTATGCCGATCTTTTCATTCGTCTAGAGATGATGCACATACAAATACAACTGTAGTAAGGCATTCACTAGAAGATACTTAAAGCTTCTTTTTTGATGAGGGATTCTTACCCTCGGACCCTACTCCAGAAAAGAAACAGGGTCCTGTCTCGTCCCAATTCTGAGTAAACCTTTCTATGGTCTGAGTAAACCTTTCTATGGCTAGTCTAATATGGCCAGTCTAGTATTCTAGAGCAACATGCGCTCTGAATTGTGATCTGACGATGCCAGAGACGCTGTCATAACATCCTGTCTTGAGTAATAATCTTGTATGGATATTCGGTCGTGGTGTCAATGCAAGCACCGAGTATCATGCACAGCATGTTAGTAGGCCAGGTAATGATGAGGCCACAGTCTAGACCTGTATCGTCTCCTCGTATTCGAAGCTGATATTTTTTCCCCGACGTCGTAAATTCAGCTTGCTACTAGAGGCAGTGAAATTCGTAACATTCACTGCTGAGATACACAACTATGCAGGCTGTGATATCATTAGCGTGTATGTGAACATGAGAAAGAAGAAAATAAACCAAACCATATGTAGCTAATAAATCTATATATCTATATCTAAAACGACGATCTTCTGTCAAAACCGGCTTAGCGGCAACGCCATGACCTATGCCATGATCCAGCTGTATCTATCTGTATGTGTACACCTGAGTTTTACGAAAGCAAATGCTATTAGTCTAGGTGCTAGGACAAGCCTTCGAAAAATGCTTCCATAGGAATCAGAAACTCAAATCATTGCTTGTTCATGAAAGCTGAAGAAGATGGCGAGACTAGGTATTCCTTACTTGTGAAGACTTATCTGACCTGGTTAACGTAACCCTACTTATATCATTGACTAGGGTTGTGCTGTTGATGTATACATGATTAGAACTCAACATCTATCTAGTCGTAGAGAGATCAAACAAGATTGGTTGCCTCACTGACAAACTCTACCATACATGCGTTTGATTCATGTCAATATACGGATAGGGAAGAGAGTACTTGCTTACTTGCTTTTGTGGCTTCATGAGCCCCCTCGGTGATCAAACGCTTGCTAATGTTGCAAGCCAATTTTCGTTGGCGATGATGCTTTATGGCCTTCTTTGCTCTTGGGCAGGAGTTAGATCGACTGATTTAGTCTGTCTCAATGTATTGTAGCGTTTGTCTTGTCCATTTTGTGCACTACGACGCAAATTCAATGCTTTAGTTTAATTTGTTAGGAAAAGGCCAACTGCAAACTTTATGTAACATGGACCATATACAGGCAGATTTTGGGTCGAAACCTTGATTTATATTTCTCTGACTGGTGTTTGGCTCGCTTCGCTTAAGCATGAGGGTTGAAAAAAAAAACAGCTCTAAAGATTTATGTACTTTGGAATCAAGGTCCCTGAATGCCAAGTAGTGTTAGGTCAAGGGGAAAAACGTGTATCTCGGGGTTAAAGCACCTGTTCATGTTTAAGACCAATCAGAAAAAAGGTCCGAGTCAAACCAGACAAGCCAAGTTACTGGTTGGCAGCGTTTTCTCCCCTTCGAGATACAATACTTGGCTATAGCTACATATGTTAGCTACAGATGTACAAAAGTAGATAGAAACGTAGATGTAGGTAGACAAAAGAGACGTATCACATACTATGTAGTGAATTAGACTACGACGGTCAGACACTGAACTTGCCTCCCCTTCGGATGATCAAAACCAAGTGTTTCTTGGTTGGCTATCCTTCTTTAATTCTCCTTCGTGATGGGCAGATCTTGATACACTATCTCCGACTACATCCTCCCTGAACAAATTCTTGTTGAAGATACCATTGGAAAACGGCGTCGGATTCTAACGGAAGAATTCAACAACATATATAATATACTACTACATATGTATGTATAGATAGATTTCCTATGCCTGTTTTAGCTAGATCTTATTTTCTAACCTTGTAATTAGAGTAGCGTCATAATCGCCCACCAAAATATATCTTGTCATAGTCCACTAAGCCCTGTTTGTTACTGAATGCATGACATTCTAGAACTATACATGGAATTGACCTGGTGATCTTTTCTCTGCGTGGGTATATATTTTTTTTCTCTATAGCTTCTCAAACAGGCTGGGTTCGGACACTACTATGTATGTATATGTACATACATACAGACTTTGTCTATACCTAGCACATCCGAAACGCTAAACTCTGATCATGAGCTTTACTGCTGTTTCCTTTAGTTTCCGTTTGTTCCCATTCTTCATTGATGAGTACATACATATGTTCCCTCTATAGCTGTGTTTTTGAGTTGTTTTATGCTGTACTATGAGACTAGCTAGTGGCTGTGTTATTGACAAGAAGAACCGTATATGACGCTGGACTGTAGGATATCCCCTTATAGCTTGTTTTCAATTCTTCTGGCTCCCCCCGTTGGCTAGATTTAGGGCGATATTTTCATGTGTCAGTAAGTGATGGTCTAAGCTCTGAAGCATCAGAGTAGAAGTATAAGGTACCTGTGGAATAGATACATGTACATATATACATACACTCTCTTTTTTCATCCCTCCTTTGAATCTGAAAGAGCTTCCTACGAGTTAGTTTGACTTTGGGGCCCTTCCCACCTTGAGTAACTAAAAGCGAATGAAAGAGAAAACAAAAGGTTCTGTGCGGTTCTATGACGGTGTGCGTGTAGACATGTTGTTTGCCTGGTACCTCTAAGCCAATCAATCTATTTCAGAACGACGCTGCGACACAAGCGAACGGCGATCACATAGCCCACCCGAACCCATTGAAGTAAGCTTAGTACTATACTATATATTACCTAGACACTAGTAAGTAAAGTATAATTAGGAAGGGCTTACTCATGGGGAGGGGGAAAGCCGGTTGTCACCATTGTTGCCTTGCTTGATAGGTTTTTTTAGGGAGACTCTCTAGTTGTCGATCAGACACCCGAGCTCAGTTAGAGTCAAAATGTTTGATATCACGAGTGCTATTTTACATGGCAAGATCTACTTCTATACCTACTATTCGTAGAGTTTACATCATCTTGGTCTTTTTTTTTGCAGAGATTCAACATTGAACTGAGTCCAAGAGGGCTCGTTTGGTGACACATGGACTAGTGCCTTGGCCTGGATCAGCCTGGATCTCTTAGTTCATGGCTGTGTAAAAGTCTAATAGTGAATATACTACATATATGACTGATCAAGGCATCATGACTATATAAAATGTATAATATTTTTCGTAAGTAGATAGTGGCTTTGCAAACGATAATTGTCTTTTACTCCATTGCTTAGCGTATATACTAACAACTCAAGTGACAAGTATCTTATATACGTAAGCGCCTACAGTAGCGCCTTGAGCATACAGATATATACGTAGAGTGGTCGGTGCATTTATGCACCGTCGTCGTTACTCGGTTCTGAGCTCATGGCAACACTGCATTGGAACGGAGGGTTCCCTCGCTATACTGTAACATACTTAAGAGATACATACATAGGTTCCAGTGACATCGAGAAGCCCAAGTGCTTATATTAAGCTGTAGTCCCAACAAACTTCCCAAGTACAAGTACATCGAAGGCAAAAAACGAAGGGAACAATGCTACTATCTATTTGTAAATCAAGATTTGCAGTAGCTGTGCCATCTTTGGAGACGTGAAAAGACTCAAAAGGCACAAGAAATTATTGAATCTTCTTCCACGCTGTCTCGAAACAACTTCGCCTCACTCGTTGGTTTGCTTTCTGTTGTTGGCGTTAGTCCTTTCATGTTTGATGATCCTTCTTAGTCTACATATACTATCTTCAAATACGTACAAGATCTATCGGGTTAGATGGATCCGGTTCCTCATGCATATAATCCAGGGAGGTGTCTAAGGTAACGATGTCCTGTGGCCGAGTCGTGTGCTCCGGCCTTTCGCTTTTTGGGTTGAAGTCTCAAGTGTATCTTGTATCAGTACATTCCAACAATCCTTTATTCCTGACCTGTAGCTTTTATGTTACAGTATATAATTTAAGCTCGGCTCACATTATTGAACGAAGCCTAAAGTTTGGTGAGGGAAAGTCCGTGACAATGTATTGTACTTTATTCTGGCCGAAGCTACTGACTGATTTTCGTGTGCGAAAACCCTCGGACATTTGAATTCCAAATATTATTCACAGCTGCTGTCGCATCGCCAGTCAATCGATCAAAGGTAGACAGAGTCCGTGAACATTATCAAGGTGGGATTTCCTTAGGAAATATATTGGTTACAAACCCTAATATTTGATAACCCTATGTGTGTACCTTCGAAGATTGAATCGTAGGCTTCATGAGAACAGGTTGAACTCATAAATCATTCTTACAAAGTTGGAAATGGTCAAGAAATTGTTTCACATGAGCTAAAGATAGAGAGGAAAAAACCGAGGTACAAAAATCGAGATACAAAATATATGCCATCATATCTAGAGCACAATTGCTATCACTGCCTCTGAAGCTCCGACACGTCAGGATATCTGAGATCTGCATTTTCTTCCAGATATTCCATCCACTTTTTCAAAAACTGGCCTCCTCTAAGCTGGATGTTAGTTACATGCTCAAGAAGTGGAAGCTAGTAAAATATCATGTTTTAAGTTTATACAGACATATCAGTTAACATACCTCTTGATAGTTTCTGAGTCTCCGATCACTGTCAAACTTCGTTTCGGCCGTGTCATGGCAACTATTCATGTTAGTAGTTATCACTCTTCTTGGGATACATGAGGAGACTTACCATTGAGGCGGCGCTTTTCGCCCAGGAATCCAACTTCACCTTCAGAATTACTGCGAACAAGTGTCACAATAATTGCTTCCTTTTCGCGTCCTTGGAAACCATCGACACTGCCGACCTCGATTCCAGGGTATTGCTCTTTGAGAGAGGATAGTAAGCCAACTTGGGCATTGTATGGGGTGACAATGGCAATATCATCTGGCTTCAGACCTGCTTCGACGAGTGTCTTGACATGACTCTTGACCAATGCAGCTTCCATTTCGTTTCTTTTACTTTCACCTGTAAGACTCCGGATCTTGGCTTTGCCTTGCTCTCCATCATCTTCAATGGTTTCTGGAAAGTCTCCGCCCTGAGTGTCGAAGAAGATGATTGGGCAATTAGTGTCATCTGTGTCTTCTACATCGGGGATTTGATTCAACAATCTCTCCTTGACAGCTTCGGCTGCAATGAGCTGAGACTCATACAGTTCGTCAGATGGAAACTGCATGATGGCTTGATGCATACGATATTGAGTAGTGAGCATACGCTTGATGTCCGGACCATGAAGTGCCAACATGCGGTCAAACAACGTAATTTCTAGACTACCAACTGGCAAAAGCTTCTCAGTAGACACAGATGCCTTTGTCTTGAGAGAAGCAGAAGATTTTGAGTTTTTCGACTTGATAGTCGGAGGCAACTGTAGATGATCACCAGCACATACGGCCTTGCTAGCAGATAGTAATGGAACCCAACATTGAGCTTCCAAGGCCTGACTAGCTTCGTCAATAATCACAACATCGAAGCGCTCATCCCTCAACTGATAGCCCCCGGCGCCATGGAGTGTTGCCAAAACAACTTTACTGCTTCTGACCAAGCTTGAAACGCAGTTACGTTCGCGCTCTCGATACTCTTTACGCAACTCCTTGAGCTCGGTGTATATCTGTTTGCGTTCTCTGCCTGTACGAGTCTTGCGAATAGAAGCTTGCTTGGCATCCATCTCAGACCGCACATCACGAACGATTGCAGCTGCTTCTGAAGTTCGAGTGAGGACTTCTAAAGAGTGGTTTAAGACAGAGGGCAGTAGACGGGCGGGATGACCGAGACGAAGCATGGGTACTTTGTGAGGAGCTAGACGTTCGACAATGTTGTCTACTGAGATGTTGGACGGACCACAAACAAGAATGCGTTGATTGCGCTTGATCATCTGTAGGATAAGCTCTATCAAAGTGTGTGTTTTACCGGTCTATAAGTGCTTAGTGTTAACATATATCTTCAGATCAGATGAAAGCTGTTACATTGTGACATACACCTGGGGGACCATGGATTAGAGCTATTTCGTGGGATCCCAGGGCAAAACGAATAGAATCTTTCTGGGAGTCATTCAGACTTTCGTCAGTCCATTCGATACTTCCTTCGCCGACAGATGGAATGGATGTTACGGGACTTGGGCTAGATAGACCAAATAGAACTCTGATAAATGGAGTGTAGTCACCCTCAGTCATCTTCTCCAATCGCTCCATAGTTTGGGTCATTCTATGAAATGTTAGAAAAATGAAGTAAAGATATGGGCGTAACTCCGGATGTATACCGTTTGTATGTCACCTCGTCAGCCAACTTCACGATCCATAGGCGACCCGTAGGCTCTTCATCGCGATCCTGGTCTAAAGCTACAGATACAGAGCCTCTAACAGTTTTTGTGACCACACCCCTCACGCCTTTCTTCTCAAGGTCTTTGACTTCTCGTTTCTTTGCACTGCCAGCCGGCTGGCCTGCCACCAGCACGATATCACCCGATCTTAGCCCATGAGCAGGTAGCTCGGCATCAGCCCCGGCCGTGGCAGAATCCGGAGATAGCTCTAGCACGGTCTTGCCGCCTAGCCCTGTCCTCGAGTTTGAAATCACGAGATTCGTGATGGCATAGCCGGCGCGTTGTAAGGCTGTGGGCGTATGAGATGAGATGAGCAATTCAGCCTCGGCAGTCTCAGCTTGGAGCTCTGCGGCTAGTAGCGACAGCTGAGACTGGGCAAATGCGGGGATGCTGACAGTTTTTGGTGGCATTATGCTTGTTTTGACGTTGATGATGAAGAATGACTAATATGGCACAAGGCTGATATTTGCAGATATTTGGCTCAAGAAGCATATAGATATAGGTGGAGCTTTGTATTATTTCTCTGTCAGTAATTGCAGTGGTGTTGGAAATGTGATAGAATATGTGGATTATTAGTGCAACAGAGCTGAAAACCTGGCAGGTACAACAAATGTAGTCCTTGCCTACAGAAAGAGCTTGAGCTCCGCTTTACACTTCGCCAACATAATTCAGCTAACTTGGGTAACATAATTATCATGATTCCTATAACTAACTATATGTATATATACTGTTTTGTGTTGTTGTTTTTCAAAGCTTAACCTAAATGCGATAGTGTAACTGTTTCTAATATCTTGTTTCAATATGGCCTTCTGCTTTATGCCTTCTTGATCTTGGGGTGTACCAAGATCACCACCACTAATGACGTTAACATCAACCCGAAGGTCGCTACGGCGACCAACAAAATAGTTGCTCGACTTGCTGGAAATTTGCCCTTGATAACCCAAGCAGTCGTCAATGAGTATCGATGGTAACCTAGAAGTAGCATTATGATGCTTAGACCAAGGAAAGTAGCACCTAGGGGCTTTCCGATATGTCGCAAACGCGCCAGACGCGGGTCTGGCAATGAGCTTTTGTCTTCACGTAATGAAGTGTTGAGGCGAAAGAGCTGGGTGACAGCGATGCCAATGGAAGCGAATGCCAAAGACGTGCGTAGCCACGCTAAAAAAGTTCGTTCTTGGGCATGTTAATATTGCAAAAAGCTTTCGAATACTTCGACTGTTTGATACTTACCAATAGCAAGATGATCTCGGGCTACACTGCCTTTATTTTCGAGTTCTATAGGTTGAAAGGCATTCTTGACTTTATCAAACAGACCGACCTTTTCATCCTGTTGTTGCTCGGGGGCGCAGTCCCTTGTTTGGTTTAATCCCGGACTCAGTTGTGATCCCGCCCCGCCTAGTCTGGTGCTATATGCCGACCTATGCCGACTTATATTGTCCGTGCTTTGATGCCGTGGACTGATTCCGCCGGCACCATCGCCGTTGGTTTGGTAGTTTAGTCCGGAGCCATTCACTAGTATGTTTGTTGTTTCATCGACACCAGTGCTTTCTTCTGACAGAGCACGCACGGAGCGTCGGGGAGACGGAAGATTCGACATTCCCATAGCTTCGGCACGAACACGGCCAGTCTATTGTTTGCAAGGATAGACAACGCCGTAGTTAGTACCAAAATTACACAGTTAAGGAGGGTGTTTCCGATAAGTTTGCTATGGATGATGGTTTATGCTAGATATTTCAACGTGCAAGAGAGAAATGTGGCAATAGTGGTGTGGAATAGATGGATGAAAAGAAGAACAAATAGAGACTGTAAGGCTGGCCCTTTGGGATATGATCACAAGTTAAGAGGGATGGAAGGAGCAGAACAGGGCCGGACCAGGGTTCTCCAAGAGGTAGTAGGCGAGTAATTCACCTGGTGGTGTCTTTGCTGGCAAAGTAACAGCACGGACGAAATATTGATAGTAAAATTTGGATCAGACTGCGAAAAGAAACCGTAGGTAGCAAAAAAGTAGGTGGGAGAACCAAAGAGTTGAACGTCGAACAACAGTACAATATGGTGGTATGAAAGAAAAAATGTGAGGAAGAGATGAGTAGAGAGCAAAGCGAGAAGACCTGAGAAAATAGGACGTGATTCTTGACTATGTGAATCTTGCAGATGAACTAATTACATGTATATACAGTAATGTATCACCGCGGCATCGCCATGGGCTATTTTTCTCTCATAATAGCTTCCTAATAAGGGTATGTTGACTATTAGCTGGTCAGCTAAAGACATATTCCTTCAGCTTCGCCAACCCTTTCAAGCCCTAGATTATACTTCCAGTGGCAATAGGGGTTGTCAATAGAAAGATAGAAGGCCTGGCGGCCGGACAACTATTGCACTTGTTCTCCTAAGCTGTTTTTTTTTTGCAGCTAAAAGCTCAAGTTGTGTCGTACTGTCTGAGGTGCAGGGTTTTGCAGACATCGTGGCATCCATAGCGTTGCTAGCTCATAACGTAAAATCTCCCAAGGACTGCAGAGAATGGCGTTATCACGTCAATTTTGGCGAGCTTCCGCACCTTTTAGGTTGTTCTATGGTACACAAAGGCCGTCTTTTTGTGAGGTAATATCAATATTCTCTTGCGCTTGCTAAAAGAGCACCCTGAAGTTCTAGGCTACAAAGTAGAATGGCAGTGGGAGCAAAGTAGAACATACTAGAAATGTGAAGCGAGAGTGCAAAGTAAATTTGGGGTGGAGGTAGAGGAAAGTTAAGTGGTATAGTGAATATGTGATCATACTCATAGGAGATGCTAAGTGTCTAGAAAGAGAAAAGATGCGAAAATGCAGTTAAATCACGATTTTCAGCAAGCGTTTACTTAATTCGAATTCAAATTCAAGTGCCGGCCAAATGTGACAATAAAGCGGCCGATTCAAGAAGATGTACCACTTGGCCATTTGATGTAAGGCAAGGAAAAATGAA
This sequence comes from Davidsoniella neocaledoniae, assembly GCA_009806295.1. Classification (NCBI taxonomy): domain Eukaryota; kingdom Fungi; phylum Ascomycota; class Sordariomycetes; order Microascales; family Ceratocystidaceae; genus Davidsoniella; species Davidsoniella neocaledoniae. The sequence continues at coordinate 9,392 of RHDR01000242.1, forward strand.
AGAAAAAAAATCGCATAAAGATCGACTTACCTCGAGAATCTCGTCGAGTCGCGCATCAACTGATTGCCGGCGAATCGGCACCGTGACTGATCGCGCCAATTGAGTTGTGTGATCATCCATGGGTAGGATAATATGAACCGAGTTTGCTCTATCAAATCGAGAGACGGTAGAACCTATGAAGTGAGAATCCGATGCGCGATGCTAAGACGATTTGATTTATACTGCGAAAACACGATCAATGGGGCCAAAAGGTCGCAGGAGCAGATGGGCCATAACTAAGAATACATTAGACGCCTCTCGCCTGCTCAGATAATTATAGCCTGTGCCTGCTCTAAGATAGCCTTGCGTTATGAGGATTGAATGGTCGCCGATATTTGAAGCTTAGATAGTTATATTTTATTGCGCAAAAACTTGATTGTATTTTTCGGAGAAAGCGATGAGTCTATTGTGCGTAGTTTATTATTCATATAGTGCCAATACGATTGATTATATGTAAACATGACTGTCCAACTAGCCTATCTCTATCATCTCATCTTCACGATCTTCATGGGATCTCTCCGCTACGGAACATACCCACAGCAAGCAGTTTATCTCCGGTTGCCGACCAGACTGACTTACATGGAATGCAATATGACCAGCCCTCTCTAAACACCTGTGTTCCTAGTTGTGTTATGTCTACATAAACCGAGAACATTTCCACCTCTGCTGCCTCTGTCTTCTCCTGTAGCGAATGGCACCACGCCTCCTTTGTGATTTTGCGGATATCTATGCCCTCCTCTACGGGACCAGAGATTCCTACTGTGCTAAGCACGAAACGCACCGGGCCCTCTCGCAATCGCGTGTGGCGTATCTCATACGTCCAGCGGCCGACCTGGCCTGTAACGTAGCCTGTGGCCATGCACATAGGCTCGAGTCGTGAGAAGCCTGCGTGAACCTGCCATTCGCAACCGGCGTTACGTGGCAGCGTGTCGATCTCCACGGCGAAGAAGGACGATACACGGCGTGTCGTAAACTCAGTACCATCACTAAAGATCTCCCAGTCGGGTAGGTTGACTTTGGTCTCGGGCTTGCCGTAGACCGCGTAATCGGCATTGTGCTTCTGATCCCATACATCCACGTCGTCCGACTGCCCTCTTCATCGTCAGTGTCTGTGGGCGGTGCCGGATGGACAAGCTCCCAGGCTTTAGAAGCCATAAGCACGTTTTGGCGCATGGCGGTTTCGGACTCAGCCTTGGGGAAATACGCTACCACGGCGGTATACATCTGAGTCTTCATCTCACGCGAGATTCGCCATAGATGTTGAAGCGAGAGCACAATCTCGAGACCGGCGTCGGGCTCGTTTTGTGGGATGGTCATCGATGCTGGAATCAACGAGATTTGGCCAGCTACTATGACGACCCTGATAGGCAGGAAATCACCACCGTCACCTAGATCAACCATGACACCGTGGTCGATAGCTTGACTGTATGGACCAATGTTGGCCGGGGCCCAGTACGAACGTGACTGGACATGTAAACCATTACGAGTCGATGAGGAAACTCCCGGAAATGAGGTGACGCAGATGGCGATATTGCAGTTCTCAACAAGAGAATCACCTACAGCAACGGTGACACGAGCAGGTGGATTAGCAAACTGGAAAAGCTGGGCATATATGGTATTGACAACAGCAAAATCATCCATATTTCGCAACAGTATGGTTGTGTGAGTGACATCGGAAGCCATGTTAGCAGACGGTAGGTTTTTAGACCACTCAGCAATTTTCTCACGGATCTGTGCTGCGCAGGACTTAGTTTCCTCCTGGATTCCTTGGCCCCGACTACTTTCTTTGGGTAAAAATGTCCAGTGATATTCCATGCAAGTTGCTGCCGGCACACGCTTGATCGAGAATGTGTGCTTTTCGTCTTCAGGAATATGCTGGACCTGCATGCCAGGATCACGAATAGCTACTAGAATCTCTGTGAACTGGGGATCTAGTAGGTCTGGTGTTCGGACATGTGCTATCGAATCATCACCGGACTTATCTTCAATGCTAGCCTCCTCGAAGCCAAGGTATGAAGTTCCTCCACCTTCTCTAACCACTTTCCGTGCCGACTCTGGTATAGAAATGCGCTTCTTGAAGAGCGAGTTAGGCCCATCTACAACGAGAGTTTCGAACTCGCCGCCCTCTCCCAGAACAGCACCTTCACTACCACCAAACCTTTTTAGTGCGCGTTGAATTCTTGCAACTCCTTGGTTACTGCTAACCTTGGTCCATAAGAAGTCATCGTCGAGGCCGGCACTGGCGACTTTGATCATACGCGCATCCAAGTCTGCTACTTCCATATCTCGAAGTAGCTGGGCATCGTCTGTCACGGGAGAAGGAAGAATAGGAAACTTCCAGAGATATGCCAGAGGTGTCAGCCCTAGACGGATAGCAACAGATTCGACTCTTGTTCTCTGATATGTTGATAGAATGGCACCAGCTGAAATGGCGTTTGCTTCTGGGTGTCTTCTCATGATCTCTTGTAATAGAGGCACCATACTCTCCGTCTCATCTCCGTCATTGGCTCGTGTTGTCTCGTAATCCCGAATGCTCTGGATAGCACCAGAGTCGCCGAGGGCTCTCCGATATAGAGGGAGATCAAGAGCCTGAGCATATAAAGGCAAGACCTGGTGTCCCACAGTCTGGTACATAAAGCTGTTGGGGTCTTCCTGCGTAGCAGTATCTGACTTGACAGTCATAGGCGCAGAGCCATTCTTCGGATCGTAGATCACTACACCGCTAGAAGACACAGTTCCAGAGTGAGCGGCAGATTCCTCTGTAGTAGTTTCTACGGCTATGGGTCCGGGATAGAGGTTTGCCAAGGCGATCAGCTTATGGCCATTGTGCTGTGCATGCAAGGCGGCAAAGAAGCTGTCCTTGCCGCCAGAGACTAATGCAATGACGTTGAGGCTTGCCATGACGCAAGACAAGATGCGGATCGGGGAAGTGGTGGGGAGGATAGGGCACGGCAATGAATGAGCCTTTGGCTGGGTATGCGGAATGTGAAATAGTGAATAGATATATAGCAAGTGAATTTGATGTTGCAGTGGCAGAGGGTTTTGTCCCAAGCGAGTGTCAGCGAATGGCGATGCGTGAAGCGATAAGATATCCACAACTTGGTACCGAATCCAGCGATCTGGTCGTAAAAATCGCCTGTAACTAGTAGCTAAGCTAGTTGAGCCACTGAGTGGCGAGGAATTTTGGTGACCGGGAAAATGGTTTTCTGGTATGACAGCTGCCGGCCCCTAGGCTTTTTTTCACTCTTCTTAGTAAAACAGAAAGCTGCAGATACGTCCCGTTTTTTTTCTTGGTTTAGATGTGTAGATGTGATATCGATGATATTACGATTATCAGAAATAGCAAAGGCGGCTAGAACGTGAATAGAAGCTCTAGCAATGATATGATGGAGAGCTTGCCAACACGGCTAGGGATGAAGCAAGATATCTATCAAGCCTGTTGAGCTTTGGGCGGTGAAAAAGAGCTTCGTCAGTATACATGTAGAAGTCGAAGCAAAAAGGGATTCAAAATCATGCGCACACAAGGATGTGAAGTCTTGCTAGTAAATCGGCTGGGTTGAGTCGCGAGTCTATCTCTGACTTTATCCAGCAGCCAGCAGATCGTTTCCCAATAAGGACGAGAAAAAAGACGAGATGGCTGCGCCCCGCTTCGCGGCAGGAAGCAGCCAGTAAGAGCCTATGGTAAAACTTTATCACCACTAAGGAAAGGAAAGGAAAGGAAAGGCAAAAGGAACGTGGAGCTCCAAATACTGAAAAAAAAAAATGTACCGTAAGTGTACCATAATTCGCCAAAGTCACAACATCTAGCTATGATCCTACATGTATGCATCACCAAAACATCTTTAAACCTTCTATGCCCAACGACAATTACTTTGTGATAAATCTAGTTCACTTATTCGCTAAATAGAAGAGGGATGCAAAGCAAGAGCTTATGAAGGTTCCATAACATTGGAGGTATACAGACAAAGTGGCACCAGCACAGTCATGAAGAGAAAATATATTTCAATTAAAAGCATCTACTGACGTTTTTGAAAGACCCTGACTCTCTTTTCCAGACCATGTTGTCTTTGCAATTGGCTTTCAAAGACCTAGGTATATGTAATATAGGATAATTATTGACCTTTGACCATGATGTGGTATTCCTTGATCATCTTGTCTATTGCTACAAACTGTAGAGTGGTAGACATATCTCTATCTACAGCAAAGATATAAATTCTCTGATAGTAATGTCTGGGAAGCGAACGGCCAGCCTACATATGCTAGTGTACTACATACAGTAGTAGTGAAGCTACGATGCTGCGTGAACAAGGGCTACCCCAAGAAGGAGACCCTGGGGAGATCATAGTTGACACGCATTTTCCCTTGGGTTGCTGGCAAGAAGCAGTATCAAAAGATATGCTAGCTCAATAGAAAATTACCCCGGAGCAGAGTCTACGCAGCCGCGGGACAATAACAGCAAGCTATGTTATATGCAGCTAAGGTTGCAGTCGAAGGAGAGGCAGGATGTTGCATGAGCGGGTCCTAGAAAGAGCTGCTGATTCTGGTAATTTTTATTCTTGGCAAGATATAAGGGCTTGTTCACACGCGTTGGTTCATAGAATTCAGATATGTCGGGAGACGAGATAGATAGAACAAGATAGTGAAGCCGAGCACAAATTAGCCTTGACCGTTGCAATAAAAATCATCCGGGCGAGGCTGGCAAATCAAAAATAAATGGCCGCACAAGCTGTTCCACTTTTCCCCCATTCATGTTTTCTACGCTGTCCATGTTGGATTCTGTGATTCTTGGATGGAGAAAGAGAGAAAATTCAGATGTTCAGGCGGTTTTGATTGTTTTACGGCCGCAACAACAAAATGGACAGGAGGCTTTTTCCCTTTCTTTCTTGTTCTTTATGTTCCGGTATCGTGCCTTGATCGCCTAAGTTGTCAGGCCACTCAACCCATATCCATATCCAATTAGCCCCATCATACACATACTTGTTAAGTCATCTTCTCCTTAGTGCTTTACAATTCTTCAAGGGCCTAGCATTTCCGGATGAACATCGGCTAATGGCACCCGCTTTTTGCAAGACACCCTGTTAGTAAGCTCTATTTATCGATAGCATCGAATCACTCCCTTAAGCCATCTGAGCAACCCACAGGACGCAATCATGGCCTCATATTCTAGACCAGCATCCATTTACATGTCTCTATGCTTGCTTTTGCTCATGCCGGTTGCCTCGTGATTGATGTTTTTTTCTCTCTTCTCCTTGCTTGCTTCTAGGTCGTCGGCCTATGCAAGTCTCCATCCTCGTTTTCCCTGCTCTGCTATGCTGCGACTAGAACCAGTCTGCGCATAGCTTCAGAAGCAAGAAATGTTCGCACAAAGCAGGAACCTGCGACCAGCGTCCGCTGCAGCTCATAATGATGTCTCTCTCTCAGGCCGTCGTGCTGACACTGCATGATGGACGGGGTCTTGTGGGATCCGATGGCACATCAGGAGGCAATACATGCTTTGCATTATGGTGTATGAGAGAATATCGAATTATTTTGTATATAGCCAAAGGTGCAGCAATGCGAAACTCTTCCAAGATCCTCGATTGGGTTAAAATACTGTGGCTTTAGATCTATGTTATCTAGTCCCATCTCATCCACATCCTTTGTTAGGGACGGCCCAACCCGCCCGCAGCCTGAATGGCAGCTGGCTGATGTAGCCCAGTCAATACAACTTAGGACTTAGATCATTTAGCTCCGGTCTTTTCTCCCACATTTCTTGAGGCTTTTTTTTGTCCGTACGTACAGGAATAGTATACTGTCTATCTAGGAGGGGGTACTGATGCCGTGGTTTACAATCCTATCTGACCTAGTGTAGTCTATCTTATCTATCTTTAAAAGGCCTTACTATGTATCTATATACCAGGCCATCATCCTCCCTCAGTGACTTCATAGACTACGAACTACTGGCACTGCCTCTTACCGTATAAGCTTTTTTGATTCTATACTAGCGTGGCCAACTACTTTTGGGCTGTTTTTATATCCCTCGCTACCTCGATGCAACTCTTGCAATCCCTTTGTTCGTGATGCTAAGGAGGCACTGGCAACATCACTTGACCATCACTTGATCAGCCAACTGCTCCAAAGCTCCCTAGCCCGTGAAGTCGTAAGTTAAGCGAGTAGGTTTCTATCTTCACTTCTTAGTCGTTGACGATAGGGCAAACCGGATTTTAGGATCCTACAAACGCTAGGGTCCAAAGTGGTGGAGCTTGATTCCGCCATCTTGGGCTTGGCTGGATTGCGTTATACAGATATACTTCCCTTACGGATGGCTGATAGGCTAGCGGACAGTCTAAGGGTAAGAAATGGCTTTGGGAGTTTGACTCTTGCTAGGTTTTCTCTTCCCTTTCGGTTTCTACTTCTCAAGCGTAAGTACATAGTGCAACTACGCTTGCACGAATTAAAAGATAATATATTTAGTTAGTCCGTTCTGTCTATGAAAGAGTTTCATACCTTATCCCTCGCATATGTTTCTCCTCCATTGTCACCCGTCCATATACGGCAACTATCGCTTTAGGTAAAAATATCTTAGTGATGCAGGCCCAAACTTGGAGAAATTAAGTAGCAAAGAAATGCACATATCCCAAGATTAGAACTATCAGCTGCAATATTTTGTTTCCTATAGACGGAAGTGGTAAGGCCTAAATCTAAAAAAAAAACTGAATCCTGGCAGCCTTTGAGTGGTTCTTTCTTTCTTTGTCTCTTCTATAGCCAGCCTAGTGAGATATTGTTCTTTGCTTGCTGTGGCAAGATCGTTAAAGATGAGATAAACCAATCAAGGGCCAAGATGTTACTTCTTCTTTGTGTGGTTCTATCTTGGAACTTCCTATGCTGTCAAATACTTTTGGCATGGCACATGGACATGAGTAGTGGCAAGTTTCATAGAGTCTTAGATATGAGGTACTGAAGGGGGCATAGGGATAATTGTTATATACAGAAAACAACAAGTGTGGAATGCTGTACCCAAAGGTCTACTAGCCTGATTGAGCATTGTTTTGAATTTTATATGACAACTGGACGTCATCATCATGAATACACTCCAAGTTCTCAATGACGGCATACACGCTTGTTCGTTTTTCTTTATTCTAGATGTATCATGAGCCGCCTCGTCCAAACATATGGGTCTTAGGAATGGCATCAGAATATGGCATATATTATCTAGACACACGCGAAGAGAAATTTTCAACCATCATTGGCTGTTTTCCGTGAAAGGCCATTATCCCTTTAAGCAAGGCCAGCTCACAGGACATCCACTCAAAGAGTCATGATCATGAATCAGCATAATATGGATACTGTTTGTGTCTGGTCACCAGATAGATGTGCCAAGAAAAAGAAGAGTCATTACCGACACAATACCTTCGTACGCCTGATTCTGCGATTTTAGCAACTAGGCCGGCCGGGCTACCCCTCTTTACGATCCTGGAACTTTCACGCATCACATAAAAGACGATGTCTTTGTTCTTTCTTCTCGCGTATCTCACATAAGTGAAAGTTCCAATGTCTCTCCGCTTCTACTATAACTACTAATTAAAGAATATTTTAACAAAGGAAGAGAAGACAGAAAAATAGTATAATAAAAAATAAAACATTAAAACCCTGCTGTTCAGTCCCCCTTGCATTATCATATAGACTAACCAGTAAAAAAAGAGAAAAAAAAATAGGAACAAATAATAGCTCTCAGCGAACAAGAGGGAATGTCTCAAAAGCTATGTAACCTGGGTTGAAAAGGTTGCCCTATCAGGTAATATGTCCAATACCCTTGTTATGACATGACTGGCGAACAATTGTTTCGAGACGGGCGTTTCTCATAGGAGAAAGAAGACATTTTCTAACCCAAGTCGATCGTAGCCCATCTTTAATTCTTAAGTTACCAAAAAAAGGGCCTCTGACAGAACGCACATCTACTTTGTTTGTAGGATTGATATCGCCAGGACAAAGGGCTTTCTTTCATGGCTCGTGCAACGTCAAACAGAGACAACCACTACAGGGTTCTTTAGGCTCTATAATGAAGTATCAGTACCATTAGGAGGAGCTTTAGGTCACACTAGAATTACACCGTCTGCACATGATAACATGAATGTCTTGAAGAGTGGTTGACAGTGCTCATGAAAGCATAGCCAGTAACGCCGTGTTTTACGCCTGCTTGATTTGTCTAGCAAAGCATGTCTCTGCACCACCGCCCACCACCGGACATTCTTGACTTGAGTTCTAACGATTCATATTCACAAGAGACTCCAATTCACAAACTCCGTGCCTTGCCAAAGCATCCTGTGAAAATTGCAGGCTTAGAATCACTTTCCGAGCCCCCGTCTGTCTAACCAAACAAAAGGATTCCAAAGGCTTCATCGCCCGGTGGGCGCTGAGAAGGGTCATCATCAAAGACTTTGCGATTTCTAGGCATCAGCGCAGCCAGACTAAACCATCGGTTCCAAGGTGATGATATTGAGCATAGAAATTATACATGTATATGTATCTATATAGCTATTATATGCAAGGAGGCGAGCATTGTCTAGGGATGAGACGCTGCAGGGCACATAGAGCAGAAGCAACTTTCTACTAGAAGCATAACTAGTGAAAACTGTGGTAGGCTTAGTGCGCAAAGCCGAGGTCTAACTCACTGATGGCCTAGAAGTTTATCCCTAGAGGATCCATAGCGGCCTACAAAAAGAAAAGAAGAAAAAAAGTACGATGGTACATAATATACGCAGCCAAAAAGAGTTATTCTAGGTTGCATTTACCATGTGGACCCTAAACCCATAAAATCGTCTACAAACAACATTTCTCTCCCGAAAAACAATCACGAATAATAATAAAAAAAAAGGCTCAAAAATAAAACTCCTCCGGACAGGCTTGAACTGTCAACCTCCTGATCGCTGCAATCTTTAGAAGAAGATGATACTTAACAGTCAGACGCGCTAGCCAATTGCGCCACAGAGGATGTGTTTTTGGTATTCGACGGGTTGTTCAAGACCTATGTGGTCTTATATGTGTTAGTAGTTGAGACGTCAAGTCATCAAATTGAGCGGGAATATTGAATGGTGAAATAAGAGATTCATGTTCAAATTGACGGTCTAGATCGAGACGTTGAATCACCGAATCGGATCAAATACGGACTAAAGCATTCGACACGGCACGGGGCGTAACGGCACTAGTTTCAATCTAGAACAGAAAAAGGCAAAAAAAAGAAAGCTCTCTTACATCATGTCCATATCTTGTCAAACTCTATCATACATACAGATACAAATATGTATAGATACATATAATAGGTCAGATTTTTCTTTTTATTTCTCAGTGATGAAGCTGACTGGCGGGCTGGAGGGGTTGATCCCCGAGAATCCCAGTAGCTCCATCACAGTTGCGGTAAAGGCTACTGGAGTTGATAGGTGAGTAGATTTGACGTATTAGTAGGCATCTATGTTGTGGCGAGAATATATGCGTAAATAGACTTCAGTAGCTGTTGTAAGCATATTGTCGGCTCGGAGCTTCTCCAACTGCTTACTTACATTTCATTGTGGCCTATTATGTTTGTTCGGTCTCATCATGAGCAATCACATAGATTGAACATGGATCAAGTGGAATTCCTTTCCAAGATTTCGTTCCAGCCAATCGGCCCACCAAGACCGACCTCAACAATAGTCTCTTAAACGCCAGGCAAACTAACCAATTCTCACGGTCACATTCAATTTGTCTTCCATACATAAAGATGTGACTAGATCTACTAGTTGTCAGTCTGTTTTCCCTGTTGTTAGATAATGGAGCGGACTTCATAAACGAGGTGGCCATTGTAGTTGGTCGAAATTACTGTACGTATTTTATAAGCGAGCCTCTTTTTGATGTTGGTGCATTGAATCCTGATCTCGTGACCACACTCATGGAAAACAGAGATTCCAAAGAATTGATAGGCTACTCATAAATATAAGGCTATTGGTTGCATATTCTAGCAACGGCATGCAAGTTACTTACTCCATTGCATGTGGATTGACCGCTGTTTGCTTAGCCTATAGGCAGAGAGGATTGCTGTTCGTTGGCTGGCAATGCGAATAATCCCTCCCATGGACATCTTAGCGAAGAACCTGACAATATTTAGAATTATACAACACCAACCGTATGTGAGAATCGGGCTTTGTACAGCCACTGGTTATTTCTATTCACGCGCCAGAAGTCGCCTATCACTAGTATCAAGGAAGTTCGTTATCATTATTGTGCAGATAGTCTCAAATCCGAAATGCTAGTGAACATGACAATGAATCTTGATCTAAACCGAAAAGGTTACAGACTGAGTCTAGTTTGACACTTCAGCTTATGCCCATGGGTTATATCTACATTTGCTTTCTGTGCTCGTCCTATTTTCCAAGTATGTATCTGTAGGTCAAATTCATATAAAGATAATGTTCGACTATTTCCTAGTTCTAAACAAACAAAAATTAAAGGTAGGCCCAAAATTCCACTATGAAAAGCTTATACCAGGTATTTTCTGGATCATTATCTTTTACAACCATGATAGCACAACTAACTTCTCGAATTGGTTATATGTTTACAATACATTTAAGTTTGAACTGATATAGCACAAAACATTGGTTAGTAATGTATGGAGGGAGTTTAGGATTTGATTATATTCCATTGTTCTCGTTCCAATTACAGTCAAACAAAGAGACCTTTCCTCTATAAACAAACCTGGAAAACTGCAGTATTACGTTTCATTACCATTCTTGGATCCTCCATGATATTGGTTCCTAGGTTCTCTTATGCATCTCCATACAAGACAAAAAGAAAAAAAATGTATATATAAAACGCCACAAACATATTCCTAGTCCGGGACGTGATCCGGCAAGGCAGTTTGAGGGTTGTCGTCTTGAGGGACAAGCCAAGGTTCAATCCAGTACAGGGCCTTATCAGGGACTCTGGCAGTGTTTTCAGCTGATTTGATTATGAATGTTAGATGTACCAACATTATTAGCTCCCCGAAATTTCCGGACTACCACTTAGGTCTGGGAGGGCCTTACAAGCACCTTGTTAGGGCGGGCAGAAACTGGAAGCTCGGAAGGAAAGTAAGGTGGATGTCTTTTTACATAATGGTAGGCAGCCAGCTTCTAGACGTCGTTTACCTCTTTTTCTTTCTACTTCCAAGGGAATGTGGCGCCCTTGAGCATGTTCAGAGGGCTTTCACACCAGGACCAAGTTCAATTAGGCTTGGGATCTTATCTGTTTTGAGTTCTAGTCTAAGCCTTGGTTCATGCCAAGGCCAGGCGTAGCTTTCAGTCTAAAGATGTGGAGTTACTCTCATTTGATGCATAAGTAAATCCGTACCATAGAAATATCTAGTTTCCGGGTTGACTTCCCTCACTTATACGAATAGAGGGCAGAAAACCACAGGGTGGAATCTAACAAAGCCAACTAAAGCTGCAGAGAGCATTCCCTCCTGCACAATCGACGTGTTCAATATATAGATAGGATCACATGTGTATATATGTATGTGTGTGTGTGTGTGAAGTAGCTTCGAACTTAGCGCTATAACTATGTTTATGTGATCATGATCTAGAGTGTTTGGTGCCAGTGCTTTGTGCACCCTACTAGGCAATATACATCTTGAAAGCTGAGGATAGCTTGATATGTCATAGACGACGGGAGCAACCATACCCAGTAGACGTAAGATAGAACCGATACTTGATTCTAGTAAGATCCGCCTATATTTACTATCTATGCTATATGTATGCATGTTATGCAACCAAGTTAACGTCAGGTGGAGGTTGATGTCCAGCGAACCACAATTCTGACTTGTCTAGACGACAAGTCACTTGTCCGTGAGCAAAAAAACTACTACCGCTAAACAGCTACCAAATTATCGTTGTTTGTTCATGGATACTACGTCTTTTTCACTCTTCCTAGCGTGTAGCATGCATCAAGGTGATGTTTCCAGCATAAAAGTCGGCATGTGACTGATCATTGGGTTGTGGTACTGACTAACCGCACCAAACGCAGAGTAAAACGTACAATGTGTGTAGTATATGTACTGCATGGTGTGCTGCATGTATACCGTACTTACAGCCTCGCTATGCGCGGTCTGCTACTATGAGTTGGCTTGCATTTAGCTATGTGCCGTTATTGTATTGCATGGTAGAGTGGCGCCTGACAGTTCTGTCAGGCCAACATAACAAGAGTATCGTCCCCATGGCTGTATTGTTGGTAAGGAAATACAGCCATGTTCATACTAGAGTCGGGCATGGAGCTAGGATTCTTTCATGGATTAGAAGCAGCTATGCTGCTGATAATTCTTTGGGTCGTCGACCTTCCTCTGATACATACAGATCTTTGGCAAATTTTGGCTTATATAGGCAAGTAAACAAATGAATATGTATGTAAAGAATCCATCCAGCCCGATATGCAACAAACCTCATCACGCATACGCATAACGCGTAGAGCACGGGGAATATGGAGCTTCTATCCGGAGTGTGCCAGCACCACTAGCCACGTAGCAACAGTCGGGTGTTAGTGTCTACGTCTACACTACACTACATGATATTATGGGTCACATATCAGCCGTACAGCAAATACATATATATGCTCATGTATGTAATTTACATAAGCAGGCTTGAGGTGGGAGCCGATACCGCGAAGTTTCTGTCTACTTTCTAGACGGAACAAATGCCTCACTACAAGATAGACGCTGTTTAAAAAAGAAAGAAATAAAGCGGCCGACTATCAATTACAATAAAAATATGGTATGTACATAGACGGTATTTTTGGGCACTATTTTCGTTTGTTGAATAGTAAACTAACTTAGCAGAGGGAAGAAACTAGAGTTCATTCTCCCTTGCTACAACATGACTATTCAATTTTGAGTATGTCGCCGATTAGGGCGGTTCAGTGTACCATCCATCATAGAAACAAACAAGATGGATGAATAAGCTCCCTGTCTTTCTAGCGCATTCTTACATCTGACAAGTAGGCGATAGTCTCCCTGTAGAGTATGGAGCAACTACAAGCACGATGATGAACATGGAACTGATTCACATAGTCAAATTGAGAGCACAGTAAAAGCATTGTATAAAACTATCTAGAACTGATAACGAGTGTAAAAATTGGAATATGCGTAGAAGCGTGGAACGAGCGTAATGAGTAAGAAATCCAAGAACATATACTAGTAAGCCGTATCAAACATGAGCACTGAAGAGGACAAAGGCAAGCGAGTAGACACAAAAGACAAGTAGTATAGAGAGAAACACAGAAAAGTATGGAAGTTCAAGGAAATTCTAACAAGAAAAAAAATATAAATGAGCTAGCTAGTACTCTACAGAACAGACTTAAAAGAAAATCTAAGCTAACTAGCCACAAGATTAAAAAAGACAGCAGACCTCCAAACAGCGCTAATATAAAATATAAAATATAATAAAGAAACAAGACACCCAGACACCAAGTATCCAACTGCAGAAAACCGAGTAACCGCAAGATATAAAATAAAAAAAGATAACTAAGAAGCAAATTGTTTTGTATCCAATAGGCTAAGCAGTGCAATAGCCGTTTATATGTTTAAAGTGATCCGAGTGGCGTGAGATGGACTGTATAAAGTACGCCGGACTCGTGAAAAATGATACAAGAAGTGAAGAAACAGAATATGCAGATTCCCGCTCGAATAGCTTTTATGGTAGGGGAAATAAAGAACCAGGATAGGTAATTCTTATAGTGATGATGTAAGAAAAAAAAGAAAAAAGTAGTATCAAAGTGGTCGTAAGTCGTCATGTGGTATTCCGCGGCATGATGAGCAGTGGGCCGGCGAGCAGACAGCGGAAGCGAGTAAAAGAGTGTAAGAATCGAAGACAGGAGAAGAGAAAGAAGTCTATGCAAAATATGAAAATAGAGTAAAAAAGAGATGTCTGAAAGTCGGAGATTCTGTGCACATTTTTAGTGTTTTGTTTGGTTTTACTCAGAACGCTTGCGCTTCTGCTTCTTGCTGTTGTCTGCCCCGGCGACCATGTTGGCCATCTCAGCAGGCATTTGGAAGAGGACCTTGCCGTAGGGCGAGAAGTCCTGATTTGAGGACGTAGCGGCGATCATGGGGTTGTACATGCGGGCATCGTGGTCATCGATGATGTCCATGACAATGGCGCCAGAGCCGTGAGTGCGAGCGTGTTGAGCAAGGTTATCGCTGCGCGAAAACTTCTTTCCGCAGTCGGTGCACTCGAAGGGCTTCTCCTGGGTGTGCAGAGAGCGGTAGTGACGCTTCAGATGCTCCTGGCGGCGGAAGCGGCGGTTGCAAAGATCACACACGAAGGTCTTGGAGGGGTCCTCGGTAAGAGACTGCTTGCGGCCACGACGAGAGGTGGTTGGCGCAGAGACGGGAGTCGACTCAGAGGAAGACGAGCAGGGAGAGACAATGCTAGAGCTAGTCTGTTGGTCATCGCTGATGGCCTCGGGCGAGGCGTGTGAAGAGCAGCTCTCAGTGGATGAAGGGGGAGAGGGCAGAGAGATGCAGGGCTCGGCAGAAGACTTCATGCGCTTGGCCTCAGGCTGCATGTCCTCCTCAGTCTCGACGACTGTGGGAGTCAGGTTGAACTCATCTAACAAGCACTCGTCTCTGAAAGCTAGCTCTTGGCCCAGAGACACAATGGACGAGCCGGTGTCAGAGCGTGATCTACCGGAATCCAGAGTCTCTCTCGAGTAGTCGGTGCTCATGTCGAAGGCGCCATCCAGATCAAAGTTGAAGCCGAAGTTCTCAATGTCCATCTTAGGCATAGAGTCCTTGAAGTTGCCGTGAGACAGCGAAGCGGAAGTCATGGATACGATCTCGCCCAGCATGGGGCCGTTGGAGGCGACAGTCAGGTTTCTGGGGTCTAGAGTCACTGACATCTCATTGGGGGGAGTAGTAGGAGATAGAGAGCACATGGAGGTAGAGGCGGATTGCATGCAGTCTAGTCGAGATGTTAGCAGGTGAGGTCCATGAATACAGAAATGGGTTTAAAGCACTTACCAGGAGTGAGAGGGGGGGAAACAGTGAACCAGTCATCCATGGGCATAGGGAAGAGCATAGAGGGGGATATCATGTCACCAGTTGGGCTGCTGATGCTGCTGCCAGGGTAGGAGAGGGTAGGCGTGGCAGGAGATGGCACAAAGTCCAACCCACCAAGCATGTGCATAGAGGTAACTGAGTTGGGCATAGAAACATTGCTGTACAGAATGGGTGCTTGCATGTTGTTCACCAGGCCCTGGGATCTATTGCTGTTCATGTAGTAGGCGGACGCCATTGTGACTAGTAGTGGTGTTAGACTGTATTGTTCAGATAGCCAAGTCTGGAAAATGGAATACGAACCTGTGTGTAAAGGAACGAGGTGGTGTGGTAGGTAGGTGGGATGGTTAATTAAGTGTAGTTCTGTAGCAGAAAGACGAAAGCGACACTCCGATCACGACAAAGGAGAGCAGGGTCAAGACGAAGTATAGTTGACAGGCAATGACAATCGAAAGTCAGACTGTAGTAGTAGTGGGGCGGGAGCCGTGAAGCAATGTGTATATATGTATAGAGTTGATCAAGTGTAGTTTGTAGTATAAAAAGATAGAGTATGTAAGTAACTGAGCATGCAGTCGTGAGCTTTAAGCGCAGGCAAGATTCAATGAAGAATTCTAACAAATATATAAAGAGAATAGAAAGAGGATATAGAGAACTAGATCTAGAGAAGCTCAAGTTATAAAAAAGAAAAAAAGTTGTAAAAGTTGATGATATCAAGGCAGAGCAGGAAATTGGATTGAGGAACGGTATAGTCATATATATACAATATCCAGGCAGATAACTAATGAGACCTCTGGTCTTAATTGATTGATTTAATCGAATATATGCCCTGCTCGATTGTGTGCAGGGGTGTATATCAATTGTCTATTTTATCAGTTATACATGTACTAGCAGCTTACAGTATATTAATTCAAGTATTTTATATATCAATCAATTGGATTATTTATCGATTCACATATATATACGAATACTTAAAATACGATAATATTATCTTTTACAGATCTATTCTGAATTATTGATAGGTATTAAAAAAATATTACCACTTGAACGCAGTATGGCACATCGCCAGCATTCCCAGTATGTTCTCCTGTCGTCGTCTTTCTTCGTCTTAGTATCTATACTTGCCTACCAACCTGTGTAGCTGCAACTTACATATTCATCTCTTGACACATGCTAGTCAATGACCCTCTAGCACTATTGTCGGTTGAGGGAGCCTGCAAGTGCATCTTGCGAATATCTCCAGGTCTGTAGCTATTTGTATGAGCCATCAGCAGAAACTCGGATGGACATAGGAGGGGAGCTGATAGCAGTTCCGCCTCCTAGATGCTTCTCCAGTATGATCAGGGTCTGTTCTTCTTTCTTTCCCTCTGCCTTGTTCTTGTTCCTCGTCTTCCGCGTCTTCTTGACCTTCTTTTGTGTTCTTCTTGTTCCTCGGTCACACTTGTATCGAATTCGTCCATCCCATCATCTGCAAATTACGGGAACGCACATTCCTGACCCCGTTTCCATGTAGTTGTTGAATGTAGCCCGTAGACAAACATATATAACCAGACTATAGATAGATATATGTGTGTATATCTGTATGTATTTGTAGAGCTGTATAGCTGTATGACAGCCGTATGTCGCGCGTACCTGCTTGCCATCCTGCCTCTACCCGCCCTCTCCTTGCCTCGGCCGCACGAAGGACAGCATAGTCAGAGGAACCACCCGTGGGTTCAAGCATCGAAAAGAAACAGCGTTTACCCTTGTATAGAGGATACGATACGTGCCTGAATGTGATGTTCTAGTCTATACTGGAGGGGAGGCTCAGTGAAGAAGATAATTCTCTTCTCCGCCCTTCTCTCAGCATATTACTGTTCCCGTTCCGTCCCAGCTATCTATAAAGATGGTACAGATGCAGCAATATAGCCGTCCAAAAATATACACAGCTGGTTACAGGATAAACAACGAGATCAAGACCCTCTCAAGTATAGCGTGAATATTGGATTCGCCGGAGGGCTGCATTGTAGCTGTGTGTATTTAGTCGTTTCCTTCCTTGGTTAGCTATATTGCGAGCTCCGACGAGGCAGACTAAGATATCCATCGCTCAGAAACCATATCTTACGAGAAGTCTCGACTATCAAGCATCAACATCATTCTTCTACCAATCAAATCATCAGTCTCCTCTACATTGTTTCATTTCATTTCACTTTCTATTTTTCCTTATTCTTCTACGAAACTATCTTTTGTTGATGTACATGTCTCGCCTACCGCCTCATACGTATGTCTTGTCTCTATGTTACCAGTCGACTGAGTTTGTCTCTAGTGGGTAATCGAATCATGTATATCTTGCTTAAGCTGAACATTATACATAAGCGCCTATTAGGCTTTTTATGTGCATTTTATCATTCCCAAAGCCTTTTGTACTCACTTTTCTCTATATGTTTCTATTCACGTACTAAATTCCTGTATCCCCCCATAAGAAGCTTTGTCCTTAACACTTTTAGTATGCTTGTAGCCTCTACCCTTATGGTGTGATACACCAAAGCAGGTGCAGCCCAAGCTTTTCATATCCTCAACATTGTGGGTATCTACTCAAAGAAGATACGAAATTTTCAGCATATATCGGCAAAGCCAAAAACCGTATTTTATGGATGTACACATAAACTAGTCATTGTACGTAAACCAGTCCATTATAGTATTATGTTTTGTGGCAGTGACTCGTTCTAGATAAAAGCCACTTTGATGCAAACTGTTTAACCCTAAGGGAAAATGAGCATCAGACTGAGATTTGTATGGAAGTTATGTTAGCCCAATATTAACCCTTTTAGACAAGGGTCAACAAAAATGAAGGCACTTGAAGTCTAATTGTACGTTTTGTAAGTGGTCAGTCAACCCTCCATCTATAGATGTTCTTTGTTAATTATTTCTTAGTGAAATGAAGAAGTATAGCATTAGCGACGAAATAATGTATACATGTAAGCTTTTTGACGATATCTTCTGTGTGCTTGGTTTGCTTCATAGTATGCTGTGCTTTGAAGGCACGGTATACGAACAAAAAAAACAGCAAAGTTAAACAAATAGCGCAGTGTCTGCTTCAATTGTGCATATAGACGAAGTTGCTGAATAAAAAGCTATGTTTGAATGACCGGTGCATAAAAATGCGTACAAACGAGCTTTGTCTTGCTCTGTTTTTCAGTATGTATTTTGCCGGCTTACTTGTACAACGGCTCGTACATATGTACATAGCTTGTAGAGGAAGAAGGTTGGGGACCGCATATTTGTGATAGAAAGATACATAAGAATTGTATAGACAGTCAGCCATAGCATATGTACCACTCTAACGGCGGGTGATGAGTTTTCAGTCAAACTTTGGCTTTTTTTTTGTGTTTCGTGCTGCTACGTTCAAAGACAATAGTCTGCGCCTCATAGTGGAGGGTAAGTTAAACCATAGGAAAAGCAAGAAAGAAACGCCGGTGCTGAAAATGCACGATTCCGAATTGTACAAGCGAAGCTCAGCCAAAGAAGACACGAAAATAGGTTGAGAAAACTGACCCCGAGTGGCGTAGTTGAAGCAGAATAGGGTTGAAAAAAAGGCAAAGCAAAAAAAACAAAATAAACACGGCTTAGTTTAATCACTATCGGCTTCAAGTCGGAGCTCTCTTTATTTTATTTTATTTTTCCATAACAGAGTATATATTTGCTATTATTTAGGCCGAGAATCATCCCACAGGCAAGCTTACGACTACGTTTTGATATGGTCCAAAAGATACAAAAGATCGATTTTGTCTCAAGACACCATGATGTGTTTAATGGGCTAGAATATGGTTGGCTGGAATAATGAAATTAAAGAGACCTGCCACAAAAGAAACAGGTAGGAGAACGCTATTCGAAGCTTCAGAGAAGAATAATGGAACAGAAAATGGCACTTTTTTCTTATCATCTGAACAGGCAGATCTTCTTGTCCTATCAGTTGTTTAGAGAGTGGCAATATTTGAGCTTAGGATACGTACTAGTAGATAGGCATTTACACAATGCTCTAGCTATTTCTTTAGTATCGTTGGACGGAACTAGGTTTGACTTCAACTAGCACACGGATTGTCTCGAAGAAGTAATGAGTGAGTGAGCCAACGGACTTCTCAGATCAAGCATACAGGCCGTTTTGTTGTCATCCTCAAGTTTTGTGTGCAATGATCTTACTTTGATGATTGGCCATCTTGTCATGTGGCTATTATTTGGACCGTATAGTTCTTCGGGAGTTTTAATCGACAAAATGGTCATTATCTATCTTGATTGATTGTCAAGATCTTCCCCAGAAGAACATTTCTACCTATTCTGTTCTTTTTTTCTTACGAAGTGTGTCGGACACTGTTGAGAGACCTTGAATCCTTGTACCGACTAGGTGTAATGGTATACAAAACAAATCCCGTCTTGACAATTCAGTACAATTGTATTTACTCCCTCTCATGTTCTCGGCAGACGAATAGGCCTTTACGGATTCTTAGACAGCTCCAAAAAGGGCTTGCTTACTGCAGGTAGTTTTGAGCTGCCTCAAACAAAGCCTACTATCCAGTTAAATATTGGCTACTCCGTCCTACCATCATGGATATAAGAGGGACTGGAACCTGCTAGACAGACAGTAGTAACGTTCAACTTTTGGCCCCAAGAACCGGCCTGAGCGATGTGAAGTCAAGTTTCTCACAGATTTAGACAACCAAATATAGAGAGGTAATGGCCAAGGGTAGTGTTAGTTATCAAGTACTACATTTTATTCATCTGCCGAAGAAAGATTTTGTGGCACAAAACCATCTTTCAAACTTGATGAAGGGCCATCCCTCGATGACGCAGCTTTGCGTGATGTTTTATTTTTGTATTCTTTTTTTATTGTTGTGGTTTTCCTAACCTAAAGCCTTGTATTGACGGGTCTAATATTTACTTATATCAATTTCTTGGGCAGCCAAAAAACAACAGCCTCGGCTTTAGTCAAGCGAACATCAAGACATCCTCCGCCGTGATTCCCCGGAGACTAAGCTGAAGCGATTTCTGCATATTTATTTTTTATCGTCTTTTTCTTTCTTTCTCGTTAGGCATTGGTACGCTTATTTGATGAACCTGCCAGCGTCTGCTTTCTAAATCATACCTACTGAGCTCCGCTTAGCTCGCTTTTTATGGCCGGATATGCAATGGCATGATATCACTAGAAAATCGGGCTTGGACGTGTTTTAGTTGCAGACTTAACTAAAAAGTGACAGAGGAAAACACTGTCAAAATAGAATAGCAATATATAAATATAAAACTATGGATCTAGTTGTTAGGCTCTCGCTTTTCCTTCTTATATCATGTATTTGGAGCAAACAAGGCCTTTTCTCCATCACGCCTTTCGTTTCTGAGCTCCTCTGCTCCCTCCGCCGATATGCTTTGGCCTCATCCATAATGATGCTTGTTTTATACTGCGTAAGTAAGTTGATATCAATAGACTGCTTGACTGGATTGCAATTGGCTGTTGCTTTGAGATTAAGTTTTCTTCCTACGTTTCGCTGTGGCTTTTTATGTCGCCAACAATAATAATCTAACGTCAATACTATCTTACAAAAATAAAACAAGCCGCCTGATAGTAGGAAGAGGGCCTGGGCTCCCGTAGTTTTTAATTCTACGATTATGCTTTGATTGTTGTTCGTGCAGCAAATATATTTCGTCACCATAACAAAAGTGCGGTTGACATGATCAAAACAAGTAAAAAAAACAAAACAAAAACTACATCCGGAGGGTCGATGTTATTTGATTCCGCTTTCAGCTCATATGAACAAAAATAGGAAGAACACCAATTTCTCAAATTATCATAGACAATCAACAATATTGCATTTATCTTAGTACACTATACACCATAAGATGTTTCAATTATATTTATTCTTATTTCCTGAATCGTTGCTTTGGTATCCACACCTGTTGGAAAACATGACAGAGCCTTCTAATTCAGAGGTGTCGAAGAATGTGATTGTAGTTGTATTTTAGCCACTATACTCCATTGGTCATATAAAGCTATGGTTGATATATCACAAGGCCATGTTCTTTTCATCTCTAGAACTATGTCTCGTCCAGCATGAAAGTTGCTGCCGTATTCTACATATTATTCTTTATTTCCCACTTTAGTAAGCATTGCCTATATTAGCTACCCGGACAACTGTCTTTAGTGCTGGCAAGAAAAATGAATTAACTATCGACTTTTACATTACCATGTAGCCATCTAGGTTATCAATCAAGCTTGTAGCTCAGGCTATATATGCTACTTCCGTCTATGTAACAGACGGAAGATAGATCTGCTAGTAAATATGTATGTACTACTGCAAAATGCACCTTATATCTTTTGCAATCCCTGTTGTATATATAGTCCAGCACGTTGATTGCACTAACGCATACATACATTTCTTTCCATTACTGTAACTCTAATCGTCGTCTTGGGAAGGTTTAACAAGCTGAGTACTTGAGTGCCTATAATGCTATTTTTTTTTCTGTAGGAAAAAGACAATGAGAGACCCACCTTTATCCATGCAGTGCAATCCACACCACACATGTCATGCAACTGCATGCTTATACAACGACACTAAACAACACATAAAAAACAACATACACATACATACATACATACATACCTCGGTGATAAACAGATTATCAACTGACGAGAAATATCCGGTCCCAGCTGTATATAGCGAGCTCCGGCAACGCAGCTGATGATAGACACCATCGATTTGAATTCCTTCCGCATCCACGAAATGATAAACATTGGAAGACAGGTGGGCAGCAAAGTTCCTTACTGTCATTACCAGGGCTACTATAAGCTTTCTAAGCTATTGTGGTCGTTTTTTTTTATCATTTTCTCTTATCATACGAAACAACATGCAAGAGCTTGCAGAGCGACCAGAAGCGAAAATAGTTCAGCCAGACCGCCAATATAGCACATGATAAACAGTAGTATGCGTTTTCTGCAGCTTTGCTGTCTTTCGATGATGACGTGTGGTACGCTTGTCTTCCCAGCCATTCAATGTATATATTTTCTACATAACTGAAGATCCAGGATTTAGCCTCTCGGGGTCTTCCTTCTTGTGATATCGATCCCGTAATGAAGATACTAATAAAATAAAATGTACATGGATTCAATAGCCTATAACAAATGTGCATTCTATATTATGGACTAGTCACAAAAGATTCAAGAGATGACATTTCTCTTTTAGTAGTTTTGACGCTGTGTAGACGTCTAGTGGATGGCTGCCATTGGCTAATTACTAGGTAATTCTTCATCCTTCAAATGTTGATTATCACAATCTTTTCTAGCAAAAATGCCTGTTTTTGTCACATGCAACTACGGTTGGCAAATCAACTTCATGAAATAGCCACAAAATGGAGATAATGATTTTCTAAGCACACCATCACACAGTCATCGTATAATGGGCGTCTAACAAGAAATATTATTTTGTCGTTTGCCCGTTCCAAGGAAAAGAAAGACAAATTAAATACAAAACTAAAGCGAGATAATATAGACGGCCTTAAAGCGCCGGTTTATCACTAGCATATGTCAATTGCCTTTGAACCCATTTATGCCATAAGATCGGATGCGGCCTGTTAGGTATCAACCTAAATAATGCATTGGTAGTTATGACGTCTATGAGAACCCGAAATGGGACCTATGGAGTATAATGTGTTTATTTAGTCATATATCATAAACAGTGGTGAATTCACACAATTACATACAACCGCTCCAAGGACAATAAAGGCCTATTTACTGGCCACGGAAGGAAGAACAGCAACAACAAATAAATATATTTTGTACGGCTATCCAGACACAACACTCGCGTAGATAAGAAAATGACATAAAGCGCTCCGGTATTGTATATTTAAGCGGCATGCAAAGCGGCCCGTATACATTTATTTATGCACCAGGCACTCTCATATTGCCGTAGTATTCAAATATTTTTGTTTTGTGGTTGTTTTTTTTTTTGTTGTCTTTTTTTTGGGGGGGGGGGGAGGGGGGGGCTCGCTTATTATAGTTCCATGTAAGCTAATAAATAATGTTGAAAATTAGCACAAACCCTATATAATAGGGTTATCAACTGAAACCAGAAAACTCGAATGTGTATGTCTAATAAAAAATTCAAGAAGTGGTTCTTGTTGTAACATCAGCCTAACGAATAAGTACCGGGACGCCGCAACCACATCCTGTTGTCGGTCTCTTTTATTTTTGATTGAAGGAATAAATTTCCCTCTCCAGTATCACATCTCCAACCAATATTTCAAGAATGATCACCTCAAGCATTTATGTCAGGACGAATGTTATCCGAGACTTGACTTCGCTCACCGCGATATGTTCCGCAATATCGGACGGTAGATCATATCAAGATGCCATAGAACTCAACTTATAAACCTGGCCAGCATAGCACGTCTCCCGTTGCCGTTCAATGGCAGCAATCCTTTTCGGATACCCATACTATTTCTCGGCACTGCTTGCCTGGCTGCATATCAATTGTGGTCTTCTTTTCTTACTCGCCATGTCGATCGTCCGACTTTTTATTATTCTGCTTTGCATTGCATTACATTGCGTTGCTCTCTATGTATTTCCATATCCCGTAGACTCGCCTCGTTTTCAAAATAAACTACTATTTTTTTCTCCACTGTATATATAGCTGATAGGTGACG
Source organism: Davidsoniella neocaledoniae (assembly GCA_009806295.1). Classification (NCBI taxonomy): domain Eukaryota; kingdom Fungi; phylum Ascomycota; class Sordariomycetes; order Microascales; family Ceratocystidaceae; genus Davidsoniella; species Davidsoniella neocaledoniae. The sequence goes on from RHDR01000242.1 coordinate 33,129, forward strand.
CTATTATATGCTCAGTGCAACTGTAGCCCTTGGAAGCGATGAACACAATTAGCGAATTCTCATTGTTGCTGCTGTGTACTTGCGGGTCTTTATCCATTTTACTTTACTTACTTGTAGTCATGGATTGACTTATCATCGCTACTATCAGAACTATCACGTAGAGGATATACTAATGGTTTGACTGCTCCACCGGCTAAGTTATAGTGGTCCCTTATAGTTACTTCGGGTGACGATCGTGCTCAAGTGCTTGGGTTATTTGGGCTAGTTAGGACAGTATATTGATTTAGGTGTTGGGGTCAAGCGAAGAATTGGGCTAGGAAACATGTCTCTACTATCGCCTCGGAGGCGGGGTGCATGAATAGCAGATAAAAGGTCCATACGGTAGAAGGCTATCATTACCTGATTCTTCTCTTTTTTTGTTTTCTTATAGTATTGCTTTGCTTATGATTTTTTCAGGGCCATGGGTGGTTTTCACCGCTCTACAGACATGTTGACTTTACCTGAATCAACCACGCAAAACATGATTTTGGACGTAACGGCGTATTCACCTGTTTTGACTACCTTGTAGAAATAAACATGGAAATAAGAGCACATGGCCACACATTAGCCACAATTTAACCAATCCAGCCACAAAAGAAATGGTACTTTCCCCAAGTTTTCAGCCAAGAGAAATGATCTCAGTAAGATAAGTGAGATAGAAGACATACAAACATTCTACATACATACATAGCATCTAATCCTGGTGGTGATCGTCATGTATGAACCTTGCCAGAGCAACCTACTAAGCTTGTATCGTCACAACATACACCATTGGGATTCTTGCATCTACCTTTTTTTCTCCTCATTAACTCAACACGACGAGTTATTCCGCGATCGTAGTATCACTTCTATAATATCATGTACGAGCGATTATAATTTCCCTATCCGCCGTATCGTTAGCTGCAGCTATCCAGTCCTTATATGCAACATCCGGTGCCTACTCGATACACATAGTAACATATTATCTCGCATACCAGTACCCAACAAAGCCCAAATATTACTGTCCAAATCATGAACTACACTACAACCATAACAGCGAAACGACATGTCGGCCTAATCATCGCTGTAGGCGATGCTACGACATCAAGTCCTCCTCCAAAGTCAAAATATCTGCATCTGTTCGAGATTGGGTAACACTGCACTTAAACCAAAATATCAATTACATACACACTTGCATGAGTGCAGGCATTGTTAGGGTTTGCCAATGAAACTTAGCGTAGTCCAATCAACAACACTCGGTTAATTCAACCGGATTCGTTAGTGTATTTTGGGGTTTATTTAGAATTTTTGACTTGTCCTCACCGATGTCCTTACTGGTAACGATGTGAAAGGGCTGATGAGGACGGATATGCAAGCACGATCAGCCACGGCAGTTCTGAGAAAACGGTTATTGGGTGTTTTAATTTGAGCACTAGACTAATAAAGCCACACTGTGGCATTTGTTAAGAAACCATTGACAAACACCGCCTAATTCATATAAATGTATAACAATAGATGATAGGGTTAATCAGCCAAACCCATTTCGAAGTCTTTCTGAAGTCTTAGGGACCCACTAAAATTTGGTGAAGCCATTGGGCTCTAGGACCGCTAACGTTAATCAAGTTTTCTATTGGGTCGTATGTTCATGCGCCATCAATTAACAGCAAATGTATCTTAAGCAATAAGGAATAAGAGACTAATGTATGTACAATAACAAAGCATCCGGAGTAGTTTTATACTCTCCAATACATGCACTTTTTGTCTCTCTTTTCAAAAGTAAAAATTTCCTATTGTTTTTTTTCTTCTTTAGATACGAAGTTAATAAGGCCGCGATGGCGATCCTCAACAGCCAACACAGCAAGCGACAACACACCATATCGAATAAAAGAAGAATTCCCTCAATCCTATGAACAAAACAGGATAGCGTCCCGTCGGACTAGACTATTTTATTATGATTAGAGAAGAAACAAATTCTAAACACCAAATATTTGTTGATTTGTCTTCTGCTGCATTCCTTCCCTTCCAACTCATATTATTTACGCTATAAGAATAGTGGGCTGTAGCCTAGAAGAGTATAAAAAAATACTCAGCCGGCTTATCGTGATAGCATCCTCGAAACCTAATCTTACAATAGAAATGGTTAAGAGATAAAGAGGGACAGAGAGTGGGATAGACTGCAGCAGGAAGAAAAAGTGGTTTGGAGTTTTGGTAATAATTGAGACTACAAACATAATGAAGCTACACTGTAAGAAGCGGTCTGATATCCGTCTGGCAGATACGCCATAGTTTAGCCAGGACTTATGGAGACATGATAAACGTGGGGTTGAACCGTGCTTTGTTTTTGTTTACTTCTCTAATACCCTAGGCTCGGCAAAGTTTTGCTAGTTTTTCAACACACAACTAATCAACTGATATGTACTTGCTTTGTATTGCAGTAGTTAGTTAACACGACTGACATACATACAAGATGCAGAAAAGCAACATACAGGGTATATATATATTAGGTTTGTTGGCAGGCAAGTTATCCTGTAAGCTTTTTTTTTCCTTCATTTCCATTCTTCGCTAAGTTCTATGAACTATATTCTTGAATGATTGATGGATAGTCCGGCCAACTGGCAAAGCACGTATAGGATCTATCGGACCGGAACCCTTCGAAGCCTTTTTTTCCTGTTGGCGCCTGAAACATGATTTCTTGTCTTTCTTGACACTAAAAACGGCATATTTGGTGCATATATATGCATGGTAGCGTTAGAACTGCGCTCTCGTCTAGCTACCGATCATCGGTAGACTATCACCAAATAATACGATAATTTCTCCATTACATAAGTTATGGTAGTCTCCCCACGCTTCGGCTACTACTAGAACGAATGATGTATATTTGTGAAATATGATGTTGTAAATGAGCTGTATTAGTGAAGGCTACCTAGTATTTCTAATATTGCTACTGTTTATATTGCTCAAGCATAATATATGCTGAGATGACTCTTTGTATAGACATCTTCCTCTATGATATATGTGTGTCTAGCAACAAAAGCTTGACTTCAAAATTAAATATATATTGTAAAATTGGAGGGGTTATGTAGCACTGAGATATTCGGATATTTTTTCCCCTCTCGTCGCTATAGAATGCAGGATAGGCCATGACTTTGTCTTACATATATATGTATGTGCTAGAAAAAAAGCAACACAAAATACAGCGATCTTAGGAATCTCATAGTCGCATATACCAGCCAGAACGACCAGCTTGCATAAAAAGGAGCAGCAAATTCGGCCTAAAAGTATGCAACAAACAAAACATAGAAGGCAACTAAGCCATGATTAAGCTATCCTACTCTCTAAGAATATGAGGGGGGGAAATGTGGGATGATTGACGGGATAGGCTACAAGCATAATCAACGGGTTCCTTCCGGATCTAGGCCACTATCAACAAGCTCGGGAATTCTTTTTTTCTGTTATCTCTATCATAAAGGTGTATATGTATGTATTATATCCCTCAAGTAGCAAACTGGGAACAATTTATGCAGTCGGGCGTTGATATTTATCTATGAGCTTCTACAACATTACTAGCTTGACTCTCAGCTGTATAGAGATATCACCCCAAAAAATAGACGAAGTTATCGTCGTTTTCGGGTATGGGTTATAACGGTATAAGGCGGCCTAACACTATGAAGTGTGGAATCATGTTGGTCGCGGGGTGAGCTATCTAGTTATCTGAATAAGATTGAAATAACCCAGGTTTCTACATCGTCACATTAGTTATTTGGCATTCGTAATTAGAAACATGCTAAAAGAACAAATTCTATGTGAGTTGTAACTGATCATACATTATACGAGCTCGGGCAACAAACTTTTCACTCGCTATGTTATTTCGACTGTAGACGGCGACGAGAAACGTCATATGTCATATCCGAGCTCACAACTTCTATAAGTAGACTATGCACCGGAAGCAACGCAACGGCCAAACGAGAGCTGTTGGGTGATGCACTGGCGTAAATCTGCGGGCGGGTCAATACAATCAATTTCCAAATACCGCCGACGCTTACATTTGGTCTTTCCGGATATTTGTATTCTGTGCTTAACCTAATGTGACAGAGTGGGAAGCTCTCAAGTTGATTTGTGCCCAGGGTCTTATTGTGCAATGCGCCAGGTCTAGTGCTGTGTGTTCTAATAATCAGCCCGTACTAATACAGGCCTAGTTTATGGGGAACAGGTTAACCTATAGATCAGTTATCAACGGTAGGAAGCATCAGCCATAACATCTTACTTTTCCACGGCGGTTAACCAAATAGTAGCGGCTGTGAATATTTCTAGAATGCAGGTACACAACGGCCGTGTTTTCATCTTGCCCATATCATATAATCTCTATTCTAGTAGGCCGATTTTGGTAAAGCCACCACCACCATAATAACTATAAAACACCATCACATTCGTTTGTTACCACCTCTTGCGTAATGGAGGGGTAGTATATTGATTTGTATCATCGGTGCCGTGCATATCTGCATGCATATATAATCTACCAGCACCACACTATATGTAACAAGTGTACTATATATTCTACTATGGAAGCTGTCACCTTCTTCAACCTTCTATTTGTAGTCTTTGCTCGGTTCAAGAAGTCAAAAATTATACTAAGAAGCTGACCTACAGATCCTTCATATGCGCCCACCTTTTCGTGATTCCTGTATGCCGTGAAGTTCTAGTTTAATTGAGGTGTCTATAGCCGGCGGCTGCATATCCAAACAAGCCGAGACATGAGGTGAATCCGGGTATTATAAATCTGAGATACTCCCACCCTCTATCACATATGAGGTACCAGTACTTTTCTTCTTCTTCTTTTCCTTATAGCTCTTGTTATATTTCACTACGTGCTTTCTGACCATCTCGTGTTCTTCATATCTGAACTCGTTTTGTGGTCTTGTTTAGGCGCTGGTGCGGGGACAATGCTACAGAATCGGTTACGAAACGCCATCCATGAGCCAATTATATCAATGCCATCGTCGCCCAGATATATATTTCTTCTATACTGTTACTATTCCTCTTCTTGTTTCTACCTTGATGTAGAATCTATCTTTTTTTATCCTCTTTCGGTCGTTGCACTTCCGCATTGTTGCTGCCGGGCATCTCAAGTTAGCGTCAAACGAGGATCTTTATTTACAAACTGGAAAAAAGGTACATCTTTTGTTACAACGCTCGGCCCCCAAAGCGTAAAATCACGATGATATTTTGGAGTGTGCTTGATAAGAAAAATAATGATGAGCACAGATCTTAGTCGGATTGGTGGGTGGCAGTCGTAGCAATCGCGGGTTTTGGCAACAAGAACGTCGCTGGCGTCATGATCTGTGATCCATGGCCGCGCGCTTTAGGCGAGTTCACGTCCCTCATCATGACAGCTTATTGATATTTATCCTCTTTTTATCATCAGTTTTGTGACTAACACAATTATCCTGCTTGCAAGCCACAGATTTTTTGTTCCCTAGCTTCTTATCTTTACCCAGTCGCTTATTCCAGGCCTTGATTTTATCCAAGAGACTACAGCTAGCAATCTTTCTTAATTTGATGGACCTTTGGTATAAGTCAGGCCCGCCACAATATAAGTTGCTAATCACATCATTTTCAATGCGGGTCAATAAATGAAGGTAGCTAACTAGATCGGGTACCGGTAGCCACCGTCATGTTCCATCTCCATTGGGTCTAGGATTAATCTTCAAGCCAACTACAATGAGTAGGGTTATCCAATACACATTAGGGTTTATATTCTTCCTGTTTTGGCTTTACTCATAAAATCGTCGCCATTAGATTGAAGTCTATCCGGAAAACAGAGTATAACATCGGCTCAAACATTGAATGGAGAAGATAGGCACGTACATTGATTGTGTCTTATTCACATATTCCTACAATATCTTTGCTGGCTCTTTCTTCAAGTGTCGTACCTGGTAGGAGCGATCAGTCTGTTATCCCATCTTGCTAAACTACATAGGTCAAAATGCAACCAACTAAGGCGAGGACCTTCAGGCAATTGTGACTTCGAGTTGCTTGTTCCTTGATCCCGTTATCCGTATGTTCGCGACCCATAACAGGGAAAGCCCATGATACAGTAAAACGATAGCAAATCCCACCATATACTAGAGGGTAATGGTCAAACAAAAAAGCAAATACAACCTGCTTGAAGAATTTGAAAGATATGCAATAGGCTTGAACCTTGATAGACTTGCTAATAATTTTCAAGGTTACTATTATCTACTTATTGCTACAAGTATCTTGCCTGCAGATTATGGTCTTGGCAGTCTGTATCTGGCGTATAGACAACAACCATCATCCATCCAAAATTTACCCTATACTAAGCTTTCCCTGAAGAGCTTGCTTATTCTCTACTGTTTTCCTTTTGTTTCATGCACAGATCGCGACGGCCCGATACCGATGAGTGGGGGATGCCAATTTGTACCTCAAGCATAGCAATTAACAAGCTACATGCTGGTCAGAACTACACATACGAGATAGATTTGCATCTGTCTTAAGGGCCTCGATTATCCTGTACAAATTATCATATGGGGTTCTCATTACACCACTCTCGATAGCGAACCAACAAACTAATAATAACCATAGACTAATTTCTAATAGTTGCTGTCTACCCCGAGTCTTCCCTTATAGATAGGGTGCTTGTTATTCCCCAGTCCCCTGCCAACGTCTTTTCTAGGTTGGCTGCAAGGTGGGATTTTTGACAGACCCAATTTGACATTTTAACTAGGGATAACATAATGAACTAGAAATTGGTGGTCAAAGTCAAGACGAGAGAACGTGATCTTATTTTGAAATGCCATTTTGTGGCGTCCTTGGACTCGACTAGTTATCATTGATTTACCCACACTATTCACAAATGCGTATACCGAGCTCGCTCGCTCGCTCGCTCTTTTTTTCTTTCTTTTTTTTTTTTTCTTCATAATCAAACGTACTAGTGGGTAGCATCATTGGTTATTATAATATTTACCAGTCGATAGATAGTCATGGGGTATTCTAGAAACTCTTCATGTTTCGATGCTCTTGTTCTTGGATGATGCTAGATTATGATGATACTCAATGTGGAATTCGGTAAATGATATTGCAAGACTCAGGAAATAGGCTTATCACGTTAGATATCCTATATTATCTCCCGAATCAGTCACTTGGGCATAAATTGTGTATTTCTGGTAAATGTCGCCCTGAACTTGAAAGACAGCAGCTTGTTGTGCGGGCAATTATATCCTTTTTTTCCTGGGTCTTGTATCTTTCTTGCCATTGTAAATGCTATATTTACCAAAAGTACTTGAAAGCCAGTGCTTCGTGGGCCATGTCTTGATGCTAGAAGGCCGGGCTCGTTAAGCCATCGGCAGTTATTATATTGAACGCAGCATGCAAGAATATGGCGCACATGCTTTTGGTTCAATGAACTTATCTAGGTGGTTGGTTCTTGCCTTTTACTCTTGATTTCTACTTGATGTTGCACATGGCCATAGAAATGACAGAAAATGACTCGATAATTCTTACACTGAATAACAAAAGAATACTGCATTTATGGCAGACTATATCAAGTAATGTTTATAGTAGTTAATAGTTAATATTAAACGATTAAGACCAACAGTAACAAATTTACCAACAGAAGTTTTTTATGCACTCGCCAATTCTTCTGGAATATTTTATTACATGGGTTGTGCTTCGTAAACAGCTAACGGTCTAATTTTACTGTCCTAGTTTATTTGACTCGAAGTAGCATCCAATAAAAATACTTAGACATGTAGAAAGAAAAATGCCGGTCAAAAAGAACACCGAAATGTAGACGATAAATGTACACAACAAAAAAAAGTAGAAAAAAAAGTAATTACAATTGGACTTTTCTGAACTTGACGATTGATTGATAATGCATTTGGACTGCTTTATATACATAGCTATTGCGTATGTAACTATAATGATAAGCTCAAAGCGGTCTGCACATATAACAGGTTGATCTCATGCTTGTAATATTAGAAGATTACCGTATTGAGTAGTTCCTAAGGCCTATATACAATTATAACTCCAATATAAGTTACTTTGAAGTGGCGGACAAGACGAAGCTTACCAGGACAAATGTACTCGTAATCGCTGTATCTATTATTGATGTCATGTGTTCAGTCTCGGTACTGCCAGAGCTTGAAGGCTATATGGTGTAGACGATGGTTTGTCTATCGTCAAATCACTATATACATATATAGACGGTCGAATCGTCATGCCGAGCCTGACAAAAGTCATCATTTCATTCGTGGAGTCCAAGCCCTTCTTCTGCTTTGAGTCTTTGTGGCAAAGAGAAGGACATACTGCCAATTACGGCACTGTCATCATCAATCTCTTCAATGAATCCAGCAATAGCAGAAGCATCGATGTTTGCGTAGCTGTAAGTACGTAATTCCGGGCCACCAGAGCACCATGGCGCTGGCTCTGGGAAGCTGGCTTAGACAAGGCCAAGCCTTCCTTTTGGGGGGGTTTTTTTCCTCATATTCTTCCCTTTGTTTTCGTTCCTCTTGGTCCAAGTTCTAACCCTGTTAACTAGCCAAACCTATACTAAATTGATTTTTTTTGCCATGCTAGCCCTAGTGATGACTGCCTTTGTCGGTGAACGTCAGTAGCTCGAC
>RHDR01000243.1:0-41775 GCA_009806295.1 Davidsoniella neocaledoniae
CGCCAGAAGGTGCAACCCTTGCGTGCAGACTCAGTAAAGTAGAAAATGAAGGCATCGTCCTTCTCGTTCTTGGCCAATGCAGTGTCCACAGTGACACCAGTGAGACCAATGTAGCGGGCACCCTTGCCCACCATTGTGGTAATGAAGTCGATCTTGTCGGTGTACTGGGAGACCAATTTAAGGTGCTTAGAGATGGAGTCATCGCCAGAGTGGAACTTGGAGTATAGAGCAGTCAGCTTCTCAGTCTTGGATTCGCCAAGACGGATCTCCTTAAGAAGAGAGGAATACTCGGTCTTGAGCAAACTGAGGCGCTCACGAACAGTGTTTCGGGAAGCAGCGACCTCATTGATGTGAGACTGGGGAACATAGGTATTGTTGGCTTGGATGAAGTTGAGGTAGTCGTTGAGGGAACGCTCGACATCTTGGATTTCATCGAACAGTTGCACAAACTTCTCAAGATACTCGGTACCAATGGTGACATACTGAGAGTCCGCCTCGACCTCCAGGTCAGTCCAGACATACTCGAGGGCTTCGATAGGGATCAGCGTATAAGTCAAAGGCTTACCCTTGCCGTTGTTAGCCTTCTTGATGTAAGAGGGAACATTCTTCATAAATTCCATGGCACCCTTGAGGTCGATGGGAATGTTGCCATCATCGGCCAGAACATCGCCATGGACAGTGAACTCAAGCGAATCGAGGACTTCCTTTTCCTCGTTAGTGAACTTGGCTTCAGCACTACCGCTGATCTTGATGCCTTTGAGCTTCTCGAAAGCAAGCTTGAAGTTTCCTTCAATCTTGCTCTCATCACAGGTGTCAGACGTGGAGCCACGGAAGGTAACAATGCTGTTAGCACCCCACTCAATGCCAACAACAACGTGAGTGGCAAATGACGTCTTGAGAGCCTTGAAAGCACGAACAGCCTTAGTCTTGCTGTGGCCCAGGTTGAGACGCTCACTGCGGGTAGTGATGTTGTACAGTAGAGAAGACTCCATGGCAGTCTTGCTGGAGCGGGTGTTGTTCAGGTAGGAACCAGCACCTTCAACGCTGATCATCCCAGCCAGGAAAGAGGCACTAAGCTGGGCACTGATGTTCATGTTGTTCAGCTTTTCACGGTTGGTCTGTGACTTGATGAACTTGATGTCAGTGGAGTGAATATCAGTCACATCCACAGCCTCCTTGGGAGGTGCCTCGTTGAGGACAGAAAGAGAAACGAAGGAGTCGGTCCGGGCATTGTAGAGCGTACCCAGAGAGACGGCCTCACCGAGAGCTTGACGCTTGATGTTAACCATGATGGATGAAGAAGATAGCAACAATGAAAGTAAAAGATAGGTGCTAACAAGCAAAAAATGAAATTGGATAACAATAAAATATTAAGCAAAGAAAGAAAAAGTTGGATATATGGATAGATAGATGATGATTGTGATGGTTGTGATGATAGAGGTAAGTCAGGCGGAAGAGTACGTTTCAAAACGGCGGTTCACTTGAAGTTATATACGATTCAGACGGCAATAGATTTCAAAGACATATCGTCATTGTCTCGATAGTATCTAGTATACCAAAGAGACTCTTCTCGGGAGATCTTCTCAGGCTGTTGGCCTCCTGGATTTCGACATGTTAATCCATACTGAACATTTTCCTAGTACAAACTTCATTGTTGGGCATGATTTCTCCACAACGGAGCTTTCTTCGGGGCATACAAACGTCAACATCACGAAAAACATCACAAGAACATCCAAGTAGGAAAGTAGTCCGAGAATTGATGTTTTCTCGCCTCTCGATATATTGGAGGCTCATATCATATTCAGCAGCCATACTTGAGTCCTAAAGTAGTCTGGCACAGCAAGATTTAACTTTTTTAGGATTAACCCCTCCAAGACAATGGAGATATTTGCTCGCTTGGCTTGGAAAAATTGCTAGGCTAAGCCTTCGTTTCAAGACCGGTCAAGATTTCAATGGTCAGGGGTGAAGAGTGAGTGAGAATTTCCGGACATGATAGCGAGAAAGAGGACTCCGGACTTGACTGTTAGAAGTCTAGGTTGGAGAATCCAAGCAGAGAATGGTCTGATGACGTTTTGGACAAGTCAATATGTATCGCTGATTGGCTCAACAACACAGACACTAAAACGCAGACACGAGATTGCCAACAAGGCCATTGTTCTGTTCCGTTTCCTGTGGTCTGGATTCCGGTCGGCATTTCGGCTGTCTGTCTTGATTTCACCTAGACAAGCAATAAACGTGGTTGTTTTAGGATAGAAGTTTCGTGATGTGGAGAAGCTGAAATTTTCATGGTGGGCAATAAACCGGTCTCAGATATAGCATGTTTATCTTTGCCCAAGGAAGAGGAAGAGAAAACAATGATAACCTTCCCGGCTTATTCTTCAAGGTGAACTAGAAGCCAGAAGGATATCACCCGTTATGGGCAAGATGTCATCAAGATTGGGGGAAACATGGCCGAAAACAATGCAAAGTATACAAACTACACAAAGCCCGGGCGGGTTCTGGCGTCTGACAATTTGACATACGCGTGGCCAATAAGGAAGGAATCTTCATGTTAGATCCTGGAGGAGGTTTCAAATAAGATGTATCTACCTTTTTGTTGGTATATACATATGTATGTATGTATGTATGTATGTATGTACATTTGTAACATGTTGTTGGGCTGAAGTTTCCATGCTAAGCGACGTTTTCTTGTCTTTTCTTAACTACGTTTTAGGAAGTTTAGTGCCTGCAGACTCAAGGGGAGTATCAGTTCATTTGATTTTGCCCGATTTGTTAACACACGCAGTAAACATGATATAACTATGAGAGCATCTGAAATTTGTCAAGTCATGAGACTCATTGTAAGATGAAATATTTGTATATGCTTATATAGATCATGTTTGTTAACTCCAGACTTGGGGACCCAAGCTATCGCAGATGGAGACACCTAAATTTAGTATTCATTTACAAAATTATGGATCACTATCAAATGAGTAAACATCATTGTTTCTAGACAACAGTTAAACAAAGAATGCATTAGTTACATTAATTTACATATCGCATAAGCTGCTTTTGTTTATACATACAGATATGTTAGATAGGGTTAGGGCTTCTAACTTGAAAAAACCCTTTTCAAAAGCCTGCCAACCCAACCTCTTCAACCAAATAACAAAGACCCACAAAAACACAACCAGCTAACTACGTTAATTGGCTTATTTCAGAGCGCCCACTGATTGTAGTTCTGCCCAGACCCATTATTTACTGACTGACCGCCTTTCTAAACTTCTATAAATACTGAGCCAGTCCGCTATTCCTTTTATTAACTTTTCTTTCCTTTCTTCTTTAGCTCTCTTTGCCTTTTGGCTAAGATCAAGTGTAGTATCTGTTCTTTTCAGTTTAATCTCTGAAAGTGTTCTAAGGAACACAATCTAGATTATACTTATTTTTGGCTTTCGAGCTTGGGCCGCTGTGCTTGCACATGTCCTTGCTCATAGTGTCCCTGGTATTACACTGCCTCCAGGCGACGCGAACTTTTTTTTTTTTCATTGCTTGACAAGCTTGCTTGGCATGTGAAGAAAAAATTCCTTAAAACCCACTGATACTGTAGAAACCAAAAGGGTAGTTCGTCGATCTTCTACGGTCCAAGGCTGGCTGCCGATAGAATGCTACAGCATCCGCTCTGGCCAAAAACAATAGAAAATGTATGTTTTCTTGTAACTCTTGCCATTCAAATCATGGATGAATTTCTCGAAGCACTAAGATAGCAGCACTTCTTCAGATGAAATGAAGCTCATGATTGAGTACATGACCGACCTCCCTGGAACCATGACTAAGGATATCTTCCACTCGTTGGTGAAAGAGTTTCCCAAAGGTAACTTCTCCTTGAAGGATGTGAGGAATTATCGCGCGAGATATTAAAAGAAGGAAGACAGTAGCTATGCTCCAACTCTGAATATCTTCAAAAGTCTTCAGGATGATAATATCTTCCATATTGTCAAATTCGAAGGTGGAGGGCGAGATAGTCAACCCCAGAATCTATTCTTTTCACTTCCATGACAGCTTCTTATCTGGAAGCGGCTTCCTCGTGTTATCGATAGATTGTACTTACAAAGCCAATAAGTACAAAATGCCGCTTTTTGTAGGGACTTGCTTGACAAACACCAAGACATGATTTTTTGCTACTTGGGAAACTATGCTTTCATACAATTTATGTTCGTTCACCATTGTGCACAATTTGAATATGTATTTTTGTGAAAGTTCGTATATTATAAAAGGTGTCAGGTTATATTAGTACAAATGAACGCTGTAACTTTGCTAATAAAATGGCACCCAGAGAATGATTTTTCGTACGTAGCCCTAACGCCTAAACCCATGCTCGGTATATGATGATATGCCTGTTATCCAATGGAACCCTGAATGACCACTAAAACAAATATATGTAAGAGCTGGCGATAACTACATAGTTCGCAAAAAAGTGCAAGGACTTTAAGAACATAAGAGACCTTCAAGACCGGGATCCTGACCAGACTAATATATAGAAACTAGCGAAACTTGGATAAAGTCCGACCGGACCTGGTTTGACGTGATTAGAGATGATGACGTCGTAGATCTTTGTTGTTTTGCTCCAAAGACAGGAATAAGAAAATAATAGAAACAATATGAATAAGATGCTGAAAATATGCAAAGGTATAGACAAATGAAAGGGGGTATCAATATGAAGTTGGGAAACAAAAGAAACAAAAAAATGCTAAGTATGATGAAAAGAAGAAGGATGATGATGAGAGAGAAAAGAGGTTATATCAGCTGTAGTCTCAGTGAGTAGCGTCTTGACACGTTGGATCTGATCATGGCACCCTCTAGTCTCTCAAGTCGGACTCTCTTTTCGACATCGCGCCGCTCCAATACCGTGACTCTTTGTTCAAGACGGGCACGAACACGACGTTCCGAAGCCACCATTTCATTGGCTTGTTCAAATAGAGCCACAGAGAGCTCCTCGACCTCCTTGCTGGTAGCGCTGAGACGGCCTTCAGCCTGGACGCGGAGATTTTGTTCTCTGCTCAGTGCTGCCACGAGGTCATCAACACTGCTGGCTGCCGTGCTGATTGGCGGTTGGTGCGAAGCAGGCCGTCCCATCGGTGATGGAGAGCCCCGAGGACTGGAGACGGCATCACGCATGTTTGGCGTGCTCTTGCGCGAGAGCAACGAAGTGATACGGCTAGCTCCGAAGCCCCAGCCAGATCCGGTTGTCCGTGGAGGACTAGGCGTGGCCAGTTGGCGCGGAGACTGTTCAGCGGATGAAAGTGCTGGCGGAGGAGGACTTTGTGGAACGTCGGATAGTGGCTGATGCGTGTAGTCACCTGCTGATGAGCCAGATTCTGAGTGTTGATGGTGATGATGGTCGGTGGTCGATGAAGCGACGGCGGGCGTTGATGGGGGAAGACCAGGTGAGCTGGCGGGGGTTTCTACACCAACGATGCCCAGCTGTTTGTGGAGGCCCCGTAGGCGCTTCTCAAGCTCGGCAATACGGCGCTGGGCATCGAGAAGAGCAACCTGAGCGTCAGAAGCAGCGGAAATGTCGATGTGGTGCTCGAGTTTAGCGCCACAGCTCGTGCAGCATGTCGCAGAGGCCGGAAATGCCAGTGGGAGAAGCACGGGCGGTGCTGCGAGGGTTTTAGTCGCCATCGTATGAGGTGGATATCGGAAATGGCGCTAAGATGAGAACAAAGAAAAAGAAGAAAAAAAAGAAGAAGAAGAATTAGAAGATAAGGTGCCAACAAAGAAGAAAAAAAAACAAGGCTTAGCCTCTTCTTGTTCTGATGGCGAGAATACGTAGTCGATTGGGTGGGCTTTATCGGAGGGCAATGAGTAAGATAATGAGTAAGGCAATGCAATGCAATCGCTCCAACTTGGTCGGCCTTGAAATGGCGGGGCGCGTAATATTAGTTAGTATATACAGAGGCGGCAATTATAACAGTAAAAATAGATAAAGAGCGAAGGTCGGTTTTATTTTAACGAAAGAAACGGCCGCGATGGAGGCCTGAAGACACAAATGTAGTAGAAGAAAAGAAAGGAAAATGAAAGAGTGACAGGTTTTTTATCCGCGTCGAAGAAACCCAAAGAAACGAATGACTTATTAGAATAAAAAAAGAATGGAAAAGAAAAGAACGAGCGTCTTGAAAAAAAAAAACCAAGTAGCGGCTGTGTTTGTCTCCCTTGCGAGGAAGGTGCAGTGTAGACAAATGACTGGAAAAGGCAACTACCGGATGCAGACTAAAATGTAGCAATCGGTCTTTCCTTTTGAGAGATTTCAGTGTTGCTTAGTTGAGTTTCTAGTTATTATGTGTTTGGCTTGTGACACAGGGAAAGGAGGTATTATGATTATGATATAAGAGAAAGATATGTATACATAAAATGAAGGCGTCAAACGAAGACCCGACAATTACAAGAGATAACTAAGAAAACGAGAATAGACGAAAAGACGAAAAGGCAAAAGGTCTGAGAAAACTCGAGAAAACTCTCGCAACCAGATTCCACAACAATGGATTTTCTTGATCTCTTCTTTTCTTGGTAAGGAAGACTGACCGAGGCCGCTGCCAGAAAGCCGGGCTCATCGAGACTCTTTATAGACTCTGTTTCTCCCGACAGACTTTGTCTTTGTTTCTTGATCTTCTTTCTTGGCGGCATTATTCTGTGCCCCTCCCGAAGAGATCGGTCTATCCACGAGCAAGAGCGTGTGGATGAATAAGTGCCCATGTCACTTCTGGCTCAACCGACTTACAGGCCTTAAAAGTTGTGCTCTATTTTTGAATTCGCGCCTGTTTCACAGTATGGCAAGATTTCCAGGGGTGGGATAATGAGATGAGGGTAAAGAAGCACAGTTAGTATTTTTAGAGGGTCCGCCCATGAACGAAAATAATATGACAACCCATTTATATCAATGCCAACTTCTTCTCACCCTCCGTTATTCTACTTGGATACTAATCGGGCAGATGAAGACTGAAGATCGCAGCTCCCTCGCATTTCTATAGTCTCCATTATGACGATATAAAGCTCAACAAAAGCTATACTCACTAGAGCAATCATCCACAATGCTACTATTAGCTCCTTCTAGAAGCTATATGATCAAGCTTCTTGTCTTGCTCACCCAACATATTTCAAATTCTGAAACGAACGGCGTCTGTTCTTTGGGAATACATCTACTAGAGCATATTCTTCCTGGAGTCCTCTCAGTGACTACTCTCTATAATCTCATCACCGGCTTCTTCTCTAGTGCTTCCCAAGGTTACAACGTCCTGCACGTAGAGATTAAAGGTGTTTATAATCTGGCGATCTTCACCGCTTTAGCGTGCTTCCTTCGCGTACTTATAGTGGCCATGGTAGAAAAAACACAATTAAACTATGACCGTCTAGTGTCGTATCCGCCTGTCAAGTTGCAGTTGGTTTATTAACGAACATATCGGTGGGCACAGCAGGTTTATCAAGAAAAAAACCTAGTTACATATATTCCAAGCTTCGCATGATAATTCGGTACTAGGAATAGCATATGCCAATTTTTATTTTTTTGCTTCAAGATAATGACGTTTTCTATGGGTCCCTGTCCGGTGTCGTCTTAACTAGGATGAAAGTTATATACATGTATGTGAGTTGTATAGATATTGAGCAAGTCTCGGTCTATAATACTACAATTGTGAATCTTTAACGGTCAAAGTAGTACTAGTTAGTGGTGAACTATAGAAAGCAACTCAAAGCGGCCCAAGCTTTGAGTCCGTGTGCTTCCGTGTCTAAAATTCGACTATAAAAAAGGATGTGCGTTTTGTCTTTACATGTGTACTTTCTTTCCTGGACCCTGAATAAAACCCTTGCGTTTTGGTCAAAAACCTTATCGGATATCGTCGACCCTAACGAATAACAATTTGGCGAATTCTCCCTAGGATCAAGAAAGGGTTCGTATTGATGAATCAGGTGTTCGATATATTATTTCCCCTGGAGCCCTTTTGATGAAAACGGGAGTATCCAAGGATACGGGTGGAAGTTATACAGTGTTCCTCGTGGAAGGGACGGAAGCCGGGTAAAACTGAGCAGACTCGGACACTAGGAATACAGGAAAATCGGCCAGAAAAATCGGGTTGATATTCGGAGTTGAAAAAGAGCTCTTAGTTGAATCTCTAGATGGTCAATAAACATCATCATCCTTTTGACGAAATGGTGACTTCTTTCAGCTGCTGCGAGATTCTTGTTTGTTCGTTCTTAATTTTTTTGCTTTTTTGTTAAAGACATATACTCGCGCCCCACAATATTTAGGGATTCTGTACTTCAGCACCGCATATTGGTACTTCAGCACAAATAGCAAGGGGTCTTCAAAAAAGATACTTAGCACCACAAAATATTAAGTACTCTTCACTTAAAAGCTGCCAGCTGGCATTAAATGCGTGAGGGGAAGGCCAATTTTTTTTTTTTTTTTTGAAAAAGTCAAAATACTAAAGAAGACTCTTGCACATAAGAAAGACGCTTGCTATGGCCACCATGTGATTTACGAGCTGTTGAAGGTAGGTTGGCCTTTTTGATGTTGTGACGAAGAGTAGATACATTAATATGTACCATAGACGCAATAGTAGCAATTGGAACCTCAGGGTGTTCAAAATGATATGCCACTGCATCCTTAATGGCCACGGCACGTAAAACACGTGCTGTTTCTTCCATTTTTATTTTATTTTTACAATTGTTGATGAAAGGTAAAACTTGCTGCCAAGTTCATCTTAGTGCGAAGCATCATCAATAATAAAAATTATGGGGCGTGGCACGAGTAATTCGTGGTCTTGGCCCTCTATACATATATATATACATATAATATGCCCCCAGTCAGCACTGCCTCCCTGATTGTTCGTTGAAATCAGGAAGAGACCTGGAGATGATGTGCTTGCTATTAGTAGAAGCAACTAGTTCCAGATGGAAGTTAACGTAATGAGAGGTACATATGCACGGAAATGAGAGAAAGAGAAAGTGAGTAATATAGTTCCAAGTCAATTAAGAGTGACCTGAGGCTAGATCACTGTCTGGTTGGCACTGAGACTTGTCCTAGTAATAGAATACCGGATAATATAGCTGTAGAGCAAGACAAGCTGTGACCCAGATTGCTGGATTTGTTTCGCGTAGACCATAGCGAATCATTTGACCGGCAAATCTGACTATTATTATAGCCTTGATATGGATTTCCAAACTGATAAAGCCGCAAAGGGAGATTTGCTTGGTATGCATTGCATGTCTCGTGTATCTGGGCTTAGCAGTAGATAAAACAACTTTGTGAATGCAAGATATATGAAGTAAGTAGATAAAATATATAGTATACCTAATTGTTTGTCCCTCCACCTCCCTTCTTATTTCATTATAGGTGATGTTAGAAACTGCTATTTTCCGTCCACTCTAGGAGGGCTGTGTTTCCTCCTCTTCCCTCCCCTTTCTACCTTGTTCGAATAAGTGAAATTTTGTTACTTTAGTACGGCTTGGCCACTTTGCGAGGCTCGCTGTGGCCGGTTTCCGGATCGCGGTATTCCTTCCAGCTTACTGGCACCATATCGTTACCAGCATCGCTTGTGGCATGATAACACCGAGTTCATTGGATGCCGTCGAGAGATAATAGTTGGCCTGGTCACCAAGTGAGATCTACATGGCAAGTGTTAAAAGCATATCCACAAGTTGATATCAGATGGTATGTACAACGCGATAGAAATAAAAGAGTAGACTCACCACTTGTGCGCGCACCACGTCGCCCGGCTTGAAAGATTCGTGGATCTTGATTTTGTCCTTCTCTGTCGCACGCACATCCTGCGACCGGATCACGCCCTGCCATTCCGTCTGCAACACCGACTCCTGGACCTGCTGGATCGAAACTATGGCCTGCTTCGGCATCAACCGGATCACCCGGCACAAGACTGTGTTGCCGACCTCAGGAAGTAGCTCCCTCCGCTGCACATGACGCGACACTGAAATCGTCGCGTATTCCTGCGGCTGTGCTAGAATACTGAGCTTGGTCAGTCGCTTGACTGGCCCAGCCTTGCTTGGCTGCGTTACGGAGACTCGGCCGAGCACTGATGATACGACGTTGCCGTCGTGAACGTGTGTGCCGGCGCCGGGATTGTATTGCGAGACGGGGCCCAAGATGGCGCCGGGTAGGGCGGTCGTGGGGATGGTTGCCATGACGAGATGATTGGTTCTGTTGACAAGCAAAAGGAAGCTGTTGTTGGGACAGGAAGATAGGGTTTGATGCACCAAAAACGATCAAGGTGTAAGATTGTGTGACGCTGTCTTCGTCGTCGTGGGTTGCTCATAAAGCTTCACCTTACTCAGCTTCAACCTTAGGCGAACTTTTTTTCTTATCGCGGCTAGCCTGGCCTCTTATCGGTAGCCTGGCGTCAAAGCATTAGCGCTATAAGCGCAGCCAACACTCCATAACAGGAAAATTTAGGCGCTGCGGTAATCTCGTTGCCTGTCCGATCTTTAGGGCGGTGAGACACGGCATAATTCAACCTGAGCGAGCTCCCCCGGCCATTATCAATCAAATCAATCGATCTCCTTTCCTAGCCAGCTCAGCAACAACCAGAGCAGCATAGAAGTCCATTTTGCTTTATGCTAGCTTACAATTAAGCAGCCTGTGTTCTTTTCCTAAACGGACAGGTTGTCTCTTCTTTCGTTTCTTCTTCCTTCCTTCCCTTTCTCCCGGCCACAAGAATAAGAACCCGAAATTCTTCTTCCCGTCGCCCCTTTTTTCTTTTTTTCTTTTTTCCCATCATTTCCTCTCCTTTTCCATCTGAACTCGAAAGAACAATGGCGCCTAAGAAGTCATCGGGCACCAAGCCTGCTACCAAGTCGTCCGGCCCCGGAATGGGTGGCCTACTGGCCATGCTGGCTATCCTGCTGGGCTTCCTGACGCCGCTGTACTACATGCTGGAGGCTAACCTGGAGAAGTTCTACGTGTTCACGCCTGAAGGTCTGCATGCTGTGGCCAAGGCCGGTGTCGAGAAGCATGGCAACGATACGCGTGCCATTGTCGACTACATCGTGTCGGAACTGCGTGCCGATGAGAAGGTGGCCCCGTATGTTAGCCAGAGCGAGGAATGGTTCTTCAACAACGCTGGTGGTGCAATGGGCGGCATGTACATCATCCATGCTAGTAAGTGCTATCTCATCCATACTGGCGTTCATTGAGGCAAGCTATGTTGTGTTTGGAGCTGGCAGAAGGTTATATATGTGTACGTCGTTGGTGTGTGCTTTATGTTGCACACGACCTACTTATAGATGATCCCTTGCTTGTCTATCGGTTTGGGTACCATGCTTAGAAACGTCCATGCGCCTGCATCTGTCATCACTTTCAACGTACATATGAACCAAAGACTTGACCAGGCTTCACAGCAAACAAACTAGCCTACCCCCTGGGTTGTATTCCAGGTTCTTCGCTTGCATACCTAATTCTCCTGGGCATATTGATAGAATTATGCTAACAATATACCCTTTCTCGTTTCCTTATAGGCGTCACCGAGTACCTCATCATTTTTGGCACTACCATTGGCACCGAGGGCCACACCGGCCGCCACACTGCCGATGACTACTTCCACATCCTGACCGGAACGCAGGAGGCCTACGCTCCCGGTGACTTGTTCCCGAGGTCTACGCACCCGGTAGCGTGCACCACCTACACCGCGGCACCGTCAAGCAGTACAAGATGCCCGAAAACTGCTTCGCTCTCGAGTACGCGCGTGGCTGGATCCCTCCAATGCTGTTCTTCGGCTTCGCCGACGGCCTTTCGTCGACTCTGGACTTCCCGACTCTCTGGACCACCACTCGCGTCACTGGTCGTGAGATGATTGCTAACTTGGCTAAGCTCAAGTTCTAAGCTCTCCTCGGATAACAACTATGTGAGGGAATCGGGGAGAATGTGTGAGATAGAGGGGATAGAAACTCTCTAGTTCGTCATACTTGCCTATTCTTGAAGTGGCTGAAATATGTTACTCTTAGGTCATGGCTCGGAGAGAAGTTGCACATAATTACTGGGCCTATCCAACTGAATACCTTCGGTTAAAAATTAGACCTTCATGGCCTTGATGGAGTCAATAGACAGACCATTTAATCGCTTGGGCTTTTGGTATTGGTTGAAAGTCTGCCAATCAAAAGAGGATCGAGCTATGTGTCTATATATTCCCTTGTGCAACGGGGTTATGTTATAGCTTTATATATACCACACTTTAATCCGGTGTTCGGACATATTTGCCGCAAACCGTGTAATAAACATTCCTATAGACTATATTGCATCGATGACGAACCTTCACAGACCGAGGCTTGAATGTCCTATTAAAATTGCTGAGCTATAGCTTCATCTACCGTGAGATGCTACAAGACAAGAATAGCCGTATGTTCACTACGAAGAAATATCCAGGTTTTTACCGAATAGTAGCGCAAGCGAGTTAATATATAGCATATATGCCTTGATCTGAGTGGATGAACGTTAATCCGGATCACTTCACGTCCTAGAGGCACATATACATACATATAGTCGGCGAAAGAGCTATCGTCATGGGAAAATGTATAAGACGCGACTACAAAAATTGAAATAATGCTTTTGGGATCTGGGACGTTGGATCTATTAGGAGTTGCCTTCTTTTCTTCCTGTTTTCTTCTCTTCTCTTTTTGATGTCCTTTTGTAACCCGCTAAGGAAGAAATCAAAAGAAAGGATTATTCCTTAGGATTAGACACCGAGGTTCTACGGAGCCGGGATCTGAAAAAGAATCCGACAAGAAAAGATTACTAGTACAAGATAAAGTTAGTCATGTCAAGATCGTGACCTATAGAAAGGGATATGAAAAAGATATCCGCTACCTTGATAGCTTGATGAGCTGTATGAATACTTCTCTAGTTTTCCAAAATAGAGGAACACTTAGGAAAGGAATAAGTAAACAAATACTCGGAGTTTTTAATGATGTGCTCGACAAAACTTGACATATGTAGCTAGTAGTAGACTCTATTTTATAACAGGAAAACTGTACGAAGTTTTGACTATGCTACTTTATATTCGCTATGATCTTTATCTTGAAATTCTGGCCGGTGTCCCAACTAAGATGATGGGATAGAAGCTGAACATGGTTAGCATTTGGTTGACCATCTTAAAAAACGAGGGGCGGATCGAAGTCCTCGTGGCTTTCATGCTTCCTTTGAGCCTTTGGCACATTGACATTGCATTGGTGTATTGGGGCTTCTATTGTAGGTAGAGAATGAGGAATAGAATGATACACCGATCTACTTGCATGAAGCCTGATCGGCCCCCGCGAAGGAGATCGGTAGAGTCTGACACCGTGACTTTTATTGGTTAGTGAGAGCAACGGCGGAAATACCAGGAACAAAGGCCTAGCCTATACAAATGCTCAATGCTAGGAGGGCCGTTTATTGGTGGCGGACATATCCGCAGGTGGCCACTCTTACTGATACCTCTACGAACAGTTATCATGAACTGGATTTACTGATACTCGAAGGCTACAGTTGGGACACCTCATAATGGGGCTTGGATAGTCAGCAATAACGGAATTACTACCATGCTCGCGGGCGCAATTACAAGAAAGCACACGCCATTATAAACGGATGAGTAAGCCCCGGCGAAAGGTGACAGAATGCATTTTGGTATATACGAGCTTCTAGATTAAGCATGAGTTTTGAGAGATAGACTGTTTGGGTTCATATGTTGTGTGGCGGAGGGTATAATTCACGTTAAGCTGAAATGGTTTACAATGTTTTACATGTTCTGAAAATCTATGAAGTACTACGATTTGTCTGGCTAGTGGGCTTTAAAATAGTGGTGTAATATGTATGAATTTATGTAAGTCACTGTGATACGAGAATTCAAGTCTTATCTCTTAATTGATAGTTTGTTATCTTGGAACAAAAAATAGGTAATCCGGCTAGATATCTGCCGTGCTGGAAACCAAATCATTTTATACGCCGGATTTGAATTGGACAAAAAGGGAAAACAAAAACATGGCGAGGAACCTTTGTCAGACCGAGAAAACTGAAGCATAGCATAAGAGTCTTACATGTCGTAGTAGAGGTAGAAGGAGTATTGCTCCGTTAGCCCACATTTTCTACTCGCTTGTACATGTGTACATTACATACAGATTCTTTTGTGAATACTGTCTTTATAACTAGGATATCACCGGGCTTTGATAACACATGAGTTGTCTTAAAAGTATGGAAATTCGAGCTATGGCTTACCGAGTCTGTCAAGATGGCAAACCTAACTAAGAAGAACAACCTGATCTGTCTTAGAATTGAGATAAGGATTATTGCAGAATATTAAACGAATTAATAGCGATCAAAGAAAGCAACGTTTGGAATTTTGTTTGCAGGGTTCAGGGGACGGAGAACAGGAGATATTACATATTTTATGATTTGACTTACACGATTTTTTTTTAAAAATTTCTACGTAGTTGTTTGTTTAATCTGTGGTAATTCCTTAGAAGGAACATTAATAAAGAAAGACGAAAAAAAACAGAAAAGAAACAATAGAACCTTGCTAGGTTGAAAGCGGAGAAAGTACATAGTATTGTCGGAATGGCTATCGTAAGTCGTCCATGTCGTCTTTTCTTGCCACGATTTACTATTACATAGTTATGTGAGCAAAACTCTAGAAGAGCAATCGTCAATAATATTGACGCCATAGCCATGGAATCTCTAGAAGAGAGAATAGAAGATATGCAAGGAGACGTGCTTCGGGATGGATTTGCACAGATCACTTGGCTGGTGTCAACAAAGACAGCTTGGCTGTTGAATGCCAAGGTGTCAAGCCTTAAAGCCAAGGCTTTACTCCTCAGAAAACTGCTGTCAAGATCTCTAGGAGAATAATCACGATGTGCGATGTGCTGAGATTCACGACATATTGAGAAGCACATACACTTGACTATGTAGCGCTCTATGTGAACAGACACAGCCTATTCTGATGATCTGCATCTTGTGGCAGACGACAGCTATCTACAGATACATTTAGTACATGTAAGTCAACCTTGGTGACAGAGCAGCTCAATTAAGGTTGGATAAGCACAGTCTATAATCGATTTCTACACCTAGTAATACTGGAAGAAAATAATATTTAGACATTGCTTACACTATAGATCTGACGGTAGAGGTGTGACTGCAGAAGGCTTAGCAGAGTTGGGCTTCTAGAACGATTAAACGAACCATGACTTTGAGTTGATGAACTTTGAAGATCAAGAAGAAACAAAAGGCAAAGGAAAAAAACAAAAGAATTGGACCACGAATTACTAGTTAGGATATATCCATGCTATGCATCTTCCTTCTGCACCAGTTAGCTGCTGACCTGAGGACATAAATTTCAAGGTCCTTTTGTAGAGAGGGCTTGGGGTAAAAAAAAAAGCATCGGTTTCCTATTCCTACTGAAACCTAAGAGAGTTGAAGATGGAAGAGGGG
The DNA here is from genome assembly GCA_009806295.1 of Davidsoniella neocaledoniae. NCBI lineage: Eukaryota > Fungi > Ascomycota > Sordariomycetes > Microascales > Ceratocystidaceae > Davidsoniella > Davidsoniella neocaledoniae. The sequence goes on from RHDR01000243.1 coordinate 15,443, forward strand.
GGCTTTGACGCAAGCCGTCGGATTTCCGTGACTTTCAATGTAGTAGAAGGCAAAAAAACAAGAAGAAAAAAAAGTCGGCTTTGAGTAGCACCTATATTAGCGCCGCTAACATAGAGTAAAATAAGAAAATCCAAGACTTTTCTAGCCGGCTTTTGAATGCTTGTAACAATATCTGAGGTACTTGTATCTATACAAGTCGACACAGAATACCAAGTACTTGCTTTTCACAAGTGATGTCAAGTGTGTGATCTTGACTTGATTTGTGTTCTGTGTGAGAAGAACATGTTTTGATTGCTTTTAGCAAACTTTATTGATACTAAGCAAGCCCAAGCTTTTCTAGTCCAAAGATAAGGCACGACACAACTGACAGGGTCGTTGGAGACTCGACTCTGGCGCTGTTATGGAATCATGGCAGCATCAACTATATGAAGGCCTGGGGGTTGTGAAAGGTATGGATTGCTTGCAGCGCTGGAATGTCGGTAGGGATCGAATGAGATTCATACAAAATATAGGCTAAGCTTGATATTGATCGAGTGTAGAAAGGTGGTGTGGTTGCATTAGCGCGACATCGATTTCCCAAGGGGGAAGCTCACCAAAAGACAAGAGATTGTAGCGTGTCTGTCTTATTTCGAGTAGGCTGACATATCATCGAGGCGATCGCTTATTCTGAAATAGCATTGTCTTCATACACTCTGTATAATATTGAGTGATTCTTCAATCTAGATTAGTCTACATAGATTGCCCGTCGTTCGGTTGTCCGTCGTGTTAAATTCACTTTAATTTTCATACTGAGAACAGCACATGCCTTGTTTCCATTTTCTTACCGACTGCCGCAACTAAACTGCTAGTGTGCGACAACGCATATTTTTTTCTCGCCTGTCGCTATTTACCGTATTGTCCGTACGACATATAATTAGTGGGAGAATCGACATTAAGATTGAGAATTAAAATACAAAAATTATGTTGTGTCCGGATACTTAACCAGGGCCCCACTTATAAGTTCCGATCCAACGTTGCAGAAACAGTGGGGCTTGGCTACAGTATAGTCGCTGATTTGCTAGGCGGTACCTTGTCCTGATAGAGATCACTTCTAGAGGTAACCTAGAACTGGCAAAGAAGGCGGATATCTTGATAGAGAAACGGCAAAAAAGGACAACTGATAGGAGCCTCTTGACATAAATACAGGGATAACAGTCCGTAAAATGAGAAAACAAAAAAGTGCCATCCAGTCTGTTTAGCGCATTAGTGGGAGACTAGCTTCGTTGAGTTATGATGCAAATGGCCGGTCTACTATTTCCCAGGAAGAGCGAGCGTCTCACAACGCTAAAAAGCGAAGCGAAGTAGAGAAAATAAGCCGTAAAGACATGACAAAGACCGTAGAGTGCAATTGCATTGCTGGAATAGCCAGCTATATAGCAACACCCAGTGTCTACGTTATCAACAAACTTACGGGGAAATTGCAGCTCTCGGCGAATCAGAGCACACTGGCTATTCGATTCATTGTTGTGGATGGTGAGGCCTTCGAAAGATAAGAAGAGAGGGTCAAGTAAACAAACCTTGTCTTCCATCATCTCTCGACCATTTGGCATCTAGCAATCAGATCCAGCATGTCGATCCTTGTCCAGCATAACCCAATACGACGACGATTTCTGTTTTCTAATGGTAATTCCGCAATCTTTTACAATGATGACATGACGCTCTACGAATCAGTTCATCTACAGCTAGTGGCGAGTAGAATCCACTGACTAGCAGAGCCTCTAACCAGAAGAGTTCGAATAGCCCAGCCCAGTCTAGCCAAAACGCCATCGTCCAGAAGTCGACGTTACTGCCAGGCCAATTGCGATAGAAGATGGCCCTATCTTGCTCTACTTGATCCAGCAGGGCCGTTTCTAGACTGGACCAAGCGATGGAAAGCCTGTGGCACTTTCTCTCCAACGCAACATTCGTGATCTGACGTGAGAATTCGTGGGACCGTGGGCGTGAACAGACCAGTTCTCAAGAGGCAAAACAGCCAGAAGGACTTGGGACTCTGGAGCTGTGACCCTTGCTTCTGATATTTCCGCATCACTTGGATCTTCATACATGATGGCGGTAGAGATAGCTTAAGCCCAGGCCAAGTCTCAGCAGCAATAATGACTTTGCATAGACGACACAAAGGTGCCACCATATCACGCTTGGCTGTTGCAGCTGCGGCTACGCTATAGCCAGCCAGAAAAGTGCAAGGGCGGAACTATCGACCTTTTCCATTTCTCTTTGCCCCCCCCCCCAGAGGTCTCTTCGTTCACGAAATAGTTCATATCACCACCATGTTTTTGGCCTGTTGGTTGTCCGTTGCCAAAACCAACGTTCAGAAGCAAATCCAATAATGAGACGCTGAGCGATAGTGGCGTGGCATTGCGGTTGCTACTAAGCTGTCTAGAACCACGTTAAATCCAGACTCGACTTATCTGTACTGCTGCAGGCTCTGACGGTGCCGGAACCGAAAGAAGATAGGACAGTTTTTTTTAGTTGGTTTACTTTCTTTAATTTATCTATTTTATCTACGCGTTTGTTGCCGCACGTACCTTCACAAGCAGCGCCTTTTCCCATTCCTTTTTTTATTAATACAACGTCTGCTTTTGATATGATATCTAATACTTAAGCTAGTCAGTTGTTGCTTCTTACTCCAGACTTCCAACTCGTTGGATGGCGGCTAACGTCGTCTTCTGCCCAGCTTCTGCCAAGTAATTAAAAGCCCACCAGCATCCGGCTTTGCTTTGCCTTTCCCTTCTTCTTCTCTTGAGATTGATCTTCATCTTTCTTTTCTCCAGTCGTTCTCTTTGTCATCTTGGCTCTTTCCTCGCCAAGTCTCTAACCAAGTCTCTTGGCAAAAGCTTGGTATTCCTAATCTTTGGAATAAACCTCTTTACATAGTATTCCCATACCCTAAATACTATTATCAACTACACAAAATGGCTACCAGCAATCTCAGCACCGACAATGCTGTGCTAGCTGCTCAACTTCACGCTGCCGAGCACGACACCGACGAGAAGAAGAGCTTGCAGTTGAATTCCTCTTCTAGTAACAAAGAGATTTACGAGGACTCACCATCTGAAGAGGAGCTGTCTTCGCTACGTCGTGTTGCCGACAATATTTCGCTATCTCTATTCACTATCGCCTTTATTGAGGCTTGCGAGCGTTTCTCGTACTACGGTGCCGTTATCGTCTGTAAGTTGTTATGTCTTATTTTACTTTATATAGATCTAAACTAACATTATTCCATAGTCACCAACTTTATCCAGCAGCCTCTGCCTGATGGTTCCGTTACTGGTGCCGGCGGCAAAGATGGCCAGTCTGGTGCCCTGGGAATGTCCCAGCGTGCCTCTACTGGTATCACCACCTTCAACTCATTCTGGCAGTACACCATGCCTCTGTTGGGTTCATGGGTAGCCGATAAGTACTGGGGTCGTTACAAGACCATCTCTATTGCGCTGGGTATCGATCTGATCGGCCACATTATTCTCGTATGTCATTCATCAATTTACACTCGATCCCGATTACATCAAACTAATAGTGATCTTTAGATTATTTCTGCTATCCCTTCCGTCATCACTAAGCCTAACAACTCTCTTGCGGCTATGATTGTTGCTATCATCATCATTGGTTTTGGTACTGGTGGTTTCAAACCTAATATTTCACCTCTGATCGTCGAACAGCTTCCTAACCAGCATATGCGCGTGCAGACTCTCAAGAGTGGCGAGCGTGTCATTGTTGATCCCGCAATCACTATTGAGCGTGTGTATAACTGGTTCTACATGTTCATCAATGTCGGTGCTCTAGTTGGTCAGATCTCCATGTCCTTTGCCGAGAAGTACGTCGGTTTCTGGCTCGCTTTCCTTCTGCCCACTTGCATGCTGGCCCTTTGCCCGCTAGTTATGCTTTGGGGCCGCAAGCGCTACGTGCGTCGTCCTCCCTCGGGTTCCGTTCTAGGCCCGGCCGTCAAGACATTCTTCCTTGCCCAGAAGGGCCGTTGGTCTATCAACCCCTTCCAGACCTGGAAAAACATGCATGATGGCACCTTCTGGGAGAAGGTCAAGCCCAGCACTTTTGCGCCCGGTACCAAGCCTCACTGGATGACCTTCGATGATGCCTGGGTTGACGAACTTCGTCGTGGTTTCGCCGCCTGCTCCGTTTTCTGCTGGTACCCAATCTACTGGCTGACTTACAACCAGCTGAACAATAACTTGGTTTCTCAAGCTGCTACTATGGAGCTACACGGTCTTCCCAACGAGATTACCTCGAACTTGGATCCTCTGGCCCTGATTATCTTCATTCCCATCTGTGATTTCATTGTTTATCCCGCCCTTCGCCGCTGGAAGATCCGCTTCACTCCCATTCGCAAAATCACTGCTGGCTTTATGACCGGTGCTCTGGCCATGGTCTACTCGTGTGTCCTGCAATACTACATCTACAAGAAGAGTGACTGCGGGAACTACCCTTCAACTTGCGACACCACCGTCAAGATCACTGTATGGGCTCAGTCTGGTGCCTACATTCTGATTGCTCTGTCTGAGATTTTCGCCTCCATTACCTCGCTTGAATACGCCTACTCCAAGGCTCCTGCCAACATGCGTTCCATGGTACAGGCCATCTCGCTGTTCACCACTGCCATCTCTGCCGCCATTGGCCAAGCCTGGACTTCTCTATCCGAGGATCCTCTGCTGGTGTGGAACTACGGCTCCGTCGGTGTCCTTTCTTTCGTGGCGGGTATTCTCTTCTGGTTCCAGTACCGCCATCTGGATGCTATGGAAGACGAGCTGAATCAGCTTGCAGAGGGTCATGTTAATGCGGCTGCTTCAGCTGCTACATCACAAGCTGCGGCTAGTGATCGTAAGGCCGAGGCATAAAGAAGTAATGAAGAAACTTCGAAATCAAAAACAAAAAAAAAACTAACAAAATGATCACAATCTTCGACAAATTCCATTCTTGTTCATTATATTTTATGATACTCATAGTATAATCTTTACAGACCAACAAATTATTTATGGAAAGTGTGTATACTTGACAATACGGCATAATATGTATAGAACATTAATCTATTCATTGTCACATTAGATTAATGAGAAAAAAAAATTGACATATTCTAAGCAAGATCAACTATCTCTTTTTCTACCATTCAAGTGAGCACTGAAATGACGTAATTGTTTATGTACAGTACAGTATCATGTAGTTGTTGGAACAGGGAAAAAAAATCTTACAAAAATGAAAAATTAGACCAGGGTTTAAAAGAGTTGCACGTAACTATACAAATATTGATTACTACCTATTTTCCTTAGAAAAGAGATAATTATGATTCCTTACAAAAAAAAATTTAGAACTGAAAAAATAATACTTATAATGAAAATAGAACGCATATGTATTAAAAAAAAAAAAGGAAAATAAACTTTTTTACTTTTCGTCATTCTACCTCAAGTTCCAACCGCGTCCTAAGAAACTTTATAGACAAAAAAAAGGAAACTAGAAAAAAGAACAATAGTTTGTTTAGGTTTAATAAAAGATGGTAGAAAATATGTGTTTGTTGATAATGATAAAAGAGGAGGTACAGTAGGAAGGAGAGAAATGTTGGTGAAAATAGACTGTAGCAAACGAGAAAAAAAGGATCACGAAACTCCGGATGCAATGAGAAAGAAGATCTTTCTGTAAAGATAAATGAAAGGGAGGAATAGGTGTATAAAATAGAATGACTATCTCCATAGCTAATCAGTTCCTAGAGCTAGAGATTAAGGAATCTGAACAACCGGGAAATGATCAAGTAACATTACACAAAAGAGCTTGTTAAAGACCGTAAGCTGACCAAAAGCTCATCGGATACAACTAAAAGTTGCACACAGAGAGCATGAGAAGTGATGATAGTCAGATGCAATAGGTAGAAAGGGGTTGGGATTTGGAAGTTAAAAGAAAAGGGTTGAAAAAAGTCATGAATCATCATGCCATTTGTCTGGCCGAGTAAATATCCGTCGATCAGAGAAGAACAAAACAAGAAAAAAACCAGCCGGAAAACAAATGAGAAAGTAGAAAAAAACCAACTATGACTGTACTATCTCATAATACATGCACTCAAGCTAGCCACTGTTCTTCATCCCGCTTGCGAGCTTTCATTGTAAGGCCTTCTTCTTCGTCTTCGTCTTCGTCGTCGTCGTCGTCTTCGTCGTAAGAATCGTAGTCGTCCTCTTTGGGAGGTGGTGGCTGAAGCGCGGCTTCGATACCTCCGTTACCGCCACCATTGGGTGGGATGATGGCTCTGTTAAGGCTAAGGGCACTGGCAGCTCTGGAAAGAGACTCATCCGCCAACATCCACTTCATGCCGTTGGCCTGTTCCTCTAGAGGAAATACTTCACGTGCGTACTCTGCTAGGTTTCGGGGAGCCTCCCAAAGAGCCATGGACTGATCAACACAGTTCTTTTCTAGGGTGATATCTCCAAAGTATGGAGGTTGCTTGGATGGATCATCTTTGCCAAGACTGAATAAACGCCCAAGAGCTTCAAGCTGAGTTCGATAACCGGCTGGAATGGGAACTTCGATCTCGATGGGGCCCTGAATATACTTGACAGGACAACCGATACCCTTGGAAAAAGTCTCACAAACCTCAATGGGAGTTAGCAACTCATAGGCAAGACCAATTCTCTTTCCATGCCACTTCTTGGGGCCATCCTTGAAAACTTGGAGGATGGCCGGGCCAACATCGTGCTCAGCATCGAGCCAAGGTAACTTGACGTCTGGATGGAAAGGTGCTTGCCAAACGAATGAACCATCTCGTTGTTGATCCATACAGAATAGAGGGTACTTGAGGGAGGTGAAGTTATTGTTATAGATGCCGGTGTAGACGAACGTGGAAGGGATACCTGACTGTTCAATGTATTCTTCAATTCTTTGTTTGGTAGCCCATAAAGGTAAGGCTTCCCAGTCCTTGTTGTAGCTCGAGTGATCGGGCATTGACGAATAAACCAAGTATTGAATTCCCGAACGACGAGCTGCGTCGACAATGGCCTTGCCAATATTTACTTCGTCGCCATAGAATGTTGTGTTGATAAAGGCTAGTTCGGCGCCCTGAAAGACATCGTCGAGAATTTGGTGGTTGATGCCGACCCCGGAAATGGGCCCGTTTTTGGTAACGTCGCGATTTGCTTCGGTGGTAGGCTTTGTGCGAGTGTATAATTCACCGACCAGGCAATGGACATTGGGATTTGTAGAAACTTCGGTGGCAACAACGCCTTCTAGGTTGCGAAGCTGAGCTCGCACATGGTAGCCAACAGCAGTGCAATTCCGGATAAGAGAGGCGGCTTGACGACCGCTAGCGTTGATTACGGCAATAGTCTTGTCGGGGACGGACATTTGGCGTTTGAAGGGACGGAAGGTGTGAGAACTATTCCGAGTAGTAAGAGGTGATAGTTCCGAGTATGAAGATCGCGAGTGCTTGTGAGTGCGGGGCTTTGGAACTGGTGGGACATTTATGGGAGCAACAGTTGACACATGAATAGTTTCGCGAGAGGGTGCAGGCCGGATAGGCAGACCAAGTCCGGTCAGTTGAGCTGGCATGTTTTTTTTTTCTTTTTGAACAGCTGCAATGCACTGTTGCCTGTTTTTTTTTCCCCCCTTCTTTGGGGTTTCTGGGAGGAAGAGGAGAAAAGAGAAGCCAATGGCAACCGGCACACAGGCGAGTCAAGGCGGAAGAAAATACGACACTTGATTTTAGACGGGCCGGAACAATACTACCAGCGATGAGAAGGTAAAGTGAAATGCGGTACAGTGCGTGTGTACGGTTGGTTATGGGTGCGTTCAGGTGTGTATAGGTGGGGTGGTATAAGCAGAACCAGCGAGTGTAGTAAAGCCAGTGTGTAGTCGAGGTGTCGGTAGATTGGGGAATGGTACGAAGAGAGATGTGAATGTAGTAAGCGTTTAGCGTCTTATTTGTTGATCTGTAGATGCAGCAGCAGTAGCACTTGGCTTGGTCGTTGGAAGAAAGGCCTGTGCCGTAGATCTGAATGGGGTTTAAGTTTTTGTATAAATTTCGGAGCAGAGAACGGTATGTGCTTGTTTGAAGAATCGGGGTTGCAGTAAATTAGGCCGTGAGTGCAGAATGCAGTGTGAGCCTCAGAAAAGAATGCAGAGTATATAGTGCAGAATGCAGGAAATATACGGACAGCAAGAGTGCGCGGTCATATAGTTGTGAGATATCACAGAATTTGTGACTGATGTTTGTTTTTGGGAAATAAGCAACCAAGACAACGGCGGTTAAAAGAGGAAAGGAAAAAGAGAGAAAATTGGATAAGAAGAAATAATAGCAGTAGGAAGAAATGGATTAGATCCAAAGTGGCAGCTAGAGCCAAAGTATGACCAAAAGGCAATAGATACGCGGAGCAACGCCAAGTCAGGTATAAAGATTAAAGAAAGATATGATTATTTCCTATGGTCTCTTGTGTGGTTATTGAAGTGGCCCAAGACTCCTTTTTGAGTTTTAGAGGTATTAAAAGAGAAGAATAGATGAGAAGAAGGGGGCGGATGTACAACGATGTAAGAGATAGTGCAAACGAGATAGGGAGAAAAGAAGAGCAACAACACGAAGTAGACGAGCTGGGGGCGTGTACAAATAGAGTGATTTGGGCGGTAGTTTTCTCGCAGTAATAAAAAAATGTAAAAAACGTAAAAAGATGGCCCGGTGGCAGAGAATCGCTGAGGTAAGAGAATTGGATGGCCGGTGGGCTAGATGCAGGTCGATATGTCGTTATGCTCAAGCAAGCACCAATCGATGTAGTGAATGGTACACCACGTTTAGCTACAGGCTTTTTTCGGTGGCAGCTAGTTAGTCAGTTAGTGGACCTGGTCTGGGGGCATGGACATAGTCTTGCTTGTGGCAGGGTGTAGTTACTATTGTGGATTGATGGATATATCACCTACCTGGTTGAATAGGGTTCAGTTGCGATGCTCATTAGAGAACCCAGTGACTAGAGGAGTGAATAATGACGAAAGAAAAAGAAGAAAAGCTGATGTCGCGGGGTCAGAAGACCAGTATCTGGTTGGATATAGCGCTATATTGACCACTAAAGCCCTAAGGGATAAAGAAAGAAGCTGTGATAGTGTCCTAGAGAGCACCGGGGATTATAGCCGTAGTAGCAATCAACAACTGAACGCCAGGGTATGGTACAAGAAAAAAATTCGAGAAGGACAAAAAGATTCAAGACTGAAGGAGCCAAAGGAAGGGGAAAAAAAAAGGAAAAAATAGAGTAAATTTAGTTCTTGTCGGCAGCCCGACTTAGGCGGTGGGGTTGAAAGTGGCTCTAGTTCTTTAAGCGGGTGGATTCTTTTTGTTCTATAGATTTTTTTACTTTTTGGTTCTGGCGGACGTGCTTTTATCGTAGTTAAATCTTTAAAATAGCGGGTGTTTAATTGATTGTTTGGCAGATGCAAACACAACGCAAAGAGATGGAAGAAAAAAAAAGAAAAGATAGGCAGTCAGGCCAGTCAGTAATAGCGGTGACAGTGCTTGCTGAGAATGGCGTCAGATGATTGTTTATCAAGAACGAGGCGACTGATTATGAGAAGAGAGGGAGAGACGAAAGGGGTAGTGAGAAAAAGAAAGATAGAGAGAGATGGCTATGAAGATTGGTTGGAGCGATCAGACAACAGAATATGGATGAGATAGTAGATAATTGATAACTGTGATAGCCACACCAGGAGGGATGGGAGGATTAAATGGCGTGCAAGGACGGGATCGTATCGTAAGCCAGTCAATCAATCCGTTAACAGTAAACAATAGTCGGCAGCTAGCAGCAGCAAGCAATATCAGAGATGGCGTCACAGCAGCGATTTCTGCTGATGTCAAACATCCAAGCTTTGACTTTGCTGTTCTCTTTGTAGTCCGTAGATTTTTCAAAGTGAATGACGATGATAAGCAAAAAGTAGCAGCTCACAGATAAAGAACCAACGAGCTTGTAGTGCGGGGCGCAATCCAATTAGGTGTAGAAACGCTTTGTAAGTGGCCGAAACCAGCAAAAACAGCGGACAAGGGTTCGTTCAATAAAGTGAAAAGCAGGAAAAAGAAGACGACTTGACAGTCAACTTAGGGTCTAGCGTGCTCGGTTCCGAGTCGAGGCGAATTGAATAGCATAAAGATAGCCTTGATAGAATATAAGAGTGGGAAAATCTGATGATAGAGAGACGAGGCTGCAAAACAATGAGCAGAGATGAAAAAAGAGGAAAGCAGGTCCTAATAGGAAGAAAATCGAAGGGGGAGGAAGAGGACAGAGAGACAGAGAGATAAAGAAGAGACACAATGCAGCCAGTCCAATCACACAAATCGCAAGAGATAGATAGGGATAACAACGGCAAACGGAAAGACCAACAACCAAGATATCAGACACGGAAGGAACACAGAGCAGCACCACTGCAACTGCGATGTATGTACAATGTAGATTAGAGATAGATTATAAGACCTGCCTTGCTGCAAGTCTGTTTGAAACAGCAGTTACCTCTCTTTTGAACGTTTAGCCTCTTGCCTTTCTGGGTGTCTAATCTAAAAGTTAAAGGCTGTTTTATTATCTTTTTTCACTTAATTTGAATCTGCATTTTGCATCATCGACATATTTGTCACATTCCTCGTGGGAGATATGACATATAAAAGTGATGATTGGAAAGACTATTGCGATAAGAAAACTGCGTGTTGGCATACTGTGCGTAGATTCGCATGTATTTTGTGTTGATTCGGTCTTTCATTCAATGTATTACATCGTCACACATGCAAGCTAATGACCAGATTAAGGCATCAACATGATAGTCGTATAATAATAGAGACAGGAGTAGCTCTTTCACACCCCTCCAAAAGAAAAAATCCCCCCAAAAAACATGCAGACATCGTCTCCAACTATTCATGTTGGCGACAACACAGAACCAGGCGATTTGAGGACGATGATTCCTCGATTAGCAGCTGCAGCTTTGACTACAACCAAGAAGCGTGTCTGGCTGAGCTTGGTACAAAGAGGGGCACCGGCATCAAGGGGTCGCTTAAATGTGTAATCGTGGGGTTTGTTGGGCATGCAATTATATAGCAGAGGCAGTAAAGCAGAAGTAGAAGTAGAAGAAGCAAGATGTTAGTAAAAATAAGGCAATAGATATCCACTATTTTATCCTTTATCGGCTGCACCACTCACTGCCAGTGCAGTTTGCCTCAATTCAGGGCGAAGGCGGCCTGGCTGGGCTGATAGAGAAAAAAGAAAGCCACTGGCATGTTACGAGACAAGGTGGCACTGGATTTAAGCGTCAAGAGATAAAGCCAGAGAACATGATCGAAAGAGAAGGAGAGAGATAGAGAAAATATTTGTACACGTTGATAAACAAATGGCAAACTGGCTCCCTGCCGAGTTGTACGTTACCCATACCCATTTCCCTAATGCAGACTCCCTGCTATATGTATTGCACTACTACTAAGGTAATTCCCAACCGCAGCTCGGAATTTGACTACAACTGCTTGCTATGTGAAAACAAGGCAGAGAAAGAAAATCATAGAAACATGCAAACAACTTGACGTAGTATCTGTTATTTAGCAGAAGCTGCAACTGCTCCGGCTCCTAAACTTGCGATGTAGAGACTGCATAGCACGTGCTTTTTTGTATGGAGGGGAGAGAAGTGGACCATACAATATGAAAATTATATAGAAAAATCAAGAAAAAAAAAGACATCAATCCTGAAAGCTCCCTTTTTGACTTGGCAATTTGACAGACGCCGGCAATTGGGTGATACATGGAGAAATTCAATAGCAAAAAGAATTGGACAAGCTTTAGGGACCCCCAGAACGATTTTGCAATGCCAATTGTGGCCAGTCATCACTATGACCTTTTAGCTTTGCTGTTTTTTTTGTTAGCACTTTTGACGCCATTCTGGACCGTCTCCGCAGTTGCAATGAGGGAGGGAATAGAAGGATAAGAAGTACATACATATAGAGGAAGGAAAAAAGAAGAACGCACAAATTCTCCTGGCAGGGTGGCGGTCTTTTTATCTTGTTATCAATCGTCGTCTTTTCTTCACTTAGCCTTGGATTTTTCTGTCTTGATGCCAAGATTCAATGTATTGTTTGGGGGGTTAACATTCAATTGCTGATATCTTATGAAAGATCTTGACTACAAATTCTGTTAGTAGGCGGGCTGAAAAAAGACGAAAAGAAGTTGGGGTAACATGAAACTCAGAGATAACAGCTTGATCAAGTATCTTTTATACGAGGTTTCCATATTAAAAGTACATACTGTTTTGCATCAGGCTAGTCCAAGCCATATCAAGCACAAGAACCCTTTTTTTCGGGCTGATATCAGCTTTTTAGACCAGTCTCATGACCTTGCTTAGCACTACAATGTATAAAAAAAAAAATGAAAAAAAGGAACAAAAAGATGCACCTGATTTAATTTACACTCCCCATGTCTTGGTTCTTATCTTTCCCAGCAAAAAAATTGAACCAACCAGAAAAACAAAAAGGCAGAAAATCACAGAGTTTTTCCAGTCAAGATAAGCATCACAAAAAGGAACAGAAAACCTCAACAAAAGGTTCTTCTTTATTCCTTGGCTTGGATAGCGGATGGCGGAACTTCCGGGGATGCATCGACGCACTTTGGGTGCGTGCGTTGTTATAATTGATAGCCAAAAAAGTATGTAGAAAAGAACAAGAAAAGAAAAGCCGGTGATCAATCGAAAGTCTAGTTGTATATCTGTGATAATAAATCGTAAACTTCCAACATCATAATTTGCTTATCTCAAGAAAACATAGAGAGCCCCTTATACCAACCCGGGTTTCCAACGTTCCAAATTGTCCCTGAATCAGCAGATTTTTGTTTCTTGCTCACTTTCAAGTAAAGATTAGAAAAAAGATATCCTCGAACTTCTTGTACAACTTTACAACTTACTATCGTTTTCAAAGCTTGGCTTGAGGCTATCAAATCGAGTAATCGATACAATAGAGCCAATAAAAACGAAAATTATGAACAAGGTTTTCCTTTGCTTCTTTTTGCTCTAGAATTAGCCAATCATGGTAAAAGACCCCTAGACCGTGGATGTCCAAAAAAAAAATGAGGTGTCTAAATTTTTTAGGTGTGAGGAATTTCTGATTTTGAAGGAAATTTACACATAAAATAGGTTTAAATACATAAAAGACTTAAACTTCTCAGGATAGTAAGCCAAAAAATGGCCATAAGAATCAATGTTCATTTGCCTAGTTTGCGTTTTGTTATCTGGGGTAAAAAAAAGATAATAATCCCCACTAATACATAACGTAGTCCATAAGCGAGTCGGAAATACATGGGAGTCGGAAACTTTTAGTATTTTCACTGAAAAGTCAACCATAACACTCTGAATTAACACAAAATTCTATAGGAATTATTCTTAATATATCTCTATGTCTATCTGATATAACCTTGATTTACAAGACGTCTTGCCGAACACACCACATTGTATTTCCTTCCTTCGTTTTGGTAGCTCTATAGCAGACTCTAAGATGCCATATTTGGCTTCAGACATCAATAAACTAAACTCAGGTGGCCTCTAAATCTTTGCATTTGGCCCTTTGTCAGAAGATATATCTTAGAAAATAATTCGTCTTTGGTTCTGGTTGCTGCTTGACAAAGCCCGGGGCCGTCGCCTGCCAACGGGAGATGTACCGGCGGTTTGTTAATCATATCTTCCACATCACGAATGTAGGGAGAACATAGTCAAGAATATAGATTCAGAACATAGTGAACAATCTTCTTATCCTCTAGATTGGTTAATTTCCATGGTTTGGTCGTGCTGTCATGTTGCGCCGCTGATTCTGTGTCCCGGTGTTGATTGAGGGATGTTGTAGATAGTATCAGGATATTTCACCTTGCAATATGGATCTTATTTCAAAGCTTGAAGAGCTGAAAACATAACATTCTTTTTATAAGTTGGTTTTATGATTTTTGGTAGACAAATTTGTGTTCAAGTGTTCATGGTTGTGTGGACATAAAAAGATTTCCAACTCCCTTGTATTTCTGACTCGCTTATGGACTACGTTAAGTAAACTTGATCTAATTAGGAATATATCCGGCATTCAGAAGCCCCTCATTTAGACACTTTTTTTTTCTCCCCAACTTTTACGACTCCGCCTGAAAAAAATGAGATACTATGCTTAGTAAATGAAATGCAACAGTGAATGTATAGAAATCGGGAGTATACTATATATGATGATGTTATAGAAAGTTCCTTGTTGTATCTCTGTGTCAGTATCATGAGATTATGGCCTTTTTCTGTCATAGCCCTCATACGATCAAAAGCATATGACATCTAGTATCTACATATGTATGTAGTTCTATAAATGTACTAAGGAAACTCTTCGCCAGCTGCCAACGGCTGAAAGTTCGGCAGCCGGCGCCGTCTTTCACAGCCAGATTTTAGTACAATATTCCAACGTAACACCACAAGCGGACTTGGATGCCGATATTTATATACTAATATACATACATATATAATTCCCTTTCCTCCTGTCAGACTTTTCTATTGTTTTTTTATCCTTCAACGCTAAACTACAAATAGGTTCCGTATGTACATATATTTCTTCATTATTTTTTGATGTCTTTTCTAGAATCCGACATCGCCGGTCTAAGGATCTTAACCCAAGTTCCTTCTCCAAAGAAAAAAAAATTCTCACGATGAATGAGCTAGCAAAAACATGGGCTATTCTCTCTCTTTTTGACTGGCTCTCGCTCGTCTTTCATCGACAAATACCCCTTTCAAATCTGAGGGAAGCAAAGGAAGGTAAAGGTACAAGAAGTAAGTGAGCCAAACTCTCATCTCTTTTATATGTAACTATAACTGTTCTGTTTTATTTTATTATTTTATATTGTCATACTAGTAGTGGTTCTTCTTATAAATAATTTATATCTTATTTTTCCCACTACGGACTTCGTGTCTAGCTTATTGGTCCTAGGCTACGCAAGATTCGAGACCAGCTGACTTGATGAGTTTTCTGTTTCGTTTCGGTTGTTTCCTTGACATATGTTACACCTTGTTGCCTTATTGTTAGGATATAGTCGTCTTGAATAGTTATTTCATGGAGTTCTTGACTGTCTAACGAAAGAATGAAACACCTAGTAGTATAGCCTTACTACTTTCCACCAAGTATCATCAAATATTGTGTCAATAAGAGCCATAAGACCTAAGAGCTTGAGTTGTTCTCCCTTTATGCCCCATATGTCCTAGCTAAGAGTAGTATTCGGATCATCATCCGACCAACACTGAGCAAGTTGCATTTTTTCTCGATATCCTACAAGCCTTCAGGCGTGATGTTGTAACTAAAAGGTTGAGAGGAGTCTGCTATGTAGTTGTATGTGTATACTAGTACAGATTATCCGGCATATATATTACATACTTGTATGCTACGTAGTTCTCAGTGTCCTGGGTAGACAGACAACTACTTAAATGATTTGTTGCATTGAACATTGACAGGATACTAGGGGGAAATGGAAAAAAATGGATATAGATCGGCAATTCTTGATTCATGACTTTTGCCTCTTTCTGGTAGACAAGTCATTCAGATATGTGGTAAACTTGGGGATATAGGAGCAAAACCTGTTCTTTATCATATAGCTGATTTGTAACCCTTGATTTAACCCTACCTTGATGAGCAGTTGTTAGACAACAAGGTTCCTTAGCTATTAAGAACCTGTGAATCTTCTACCACACATAATACATCGGCTTTCTCTCGTGAATTATGTAACAAAAACCCACGTCACATCATCAACATAAGGAACAAGAAAAAAAACGAGAAAAAAAAGTGTGACTTGGCCACCCTATATTGTTCACTAGTTATGTTTTATATGTACATAAAAGAAACCTAGAAGAGTCGATATTTCACTTTTGATGTCATACTACTCGTGTTGCACGCAACAAACCCTCAAGCTGGGGAGTAACTCAACCGATTTTGGTAGCTCATTTCGGTCCCTTCTTTTTTTTTTCCGGAGTAACTCTAGTATGATAATGCAACCAAGCTAAGTATCATTGTTACTGCTTTTTCTTCACTGAACTTTCTGATATCAGAGAGTAGTACTGTGGACACATCAAAACGATCTCTTTAGACATATAGTATGATTGTTGAAGTAACATGATCGGTATTTATACATCTACCGGAGAAAGGCATGATGTGCTTATAATTGCTTGTTACCTTATACCTCCTTAGTACTAGTCTGGTCAGTATATGTATGGCCATTTTTTTTCTTTTGCACTCTCATTTCGCAGGCTTTTATTACATGCCCAACAAGGTCCTCATTTGCCCTGATAAACTCACTGTAGCAATATGGCATTTTAACTAGTGCCAACTTAGTTGTACATATGTTTAAGCCAACAATTCCATCCATTCCCCTCCTTACACTAAAAAAAGAATGCCGATGGAAGCCTTCTGTATTAGTATATTCGTAACGCTAACGTTTTCAAAAAAGGCTCATAAAGAATAAAAAATGAGAAAAAGCTCGGAATCATCATCAGAGATCTGCCCGACGGCCGTCTCAAAAGGAACCGCCATAACTTCCGTGCTTTGAAAACTTTAAAAAAGCTGCTAGTAGGCTCAAATATGTTGTAGGTTGAATCTATTACCAAATCTCATAGTTATAGTAGCATACTGCTAGAAAATCTTATGCGGCCTTTTTACGTTGCTGTTGTGATTCATTATGTTGTTAAACCAAAAGTCCACTCTTTTTTTTCTCTTCGGCAAATATGCCCGAATTCCAAGCAAATTAATTACGTACAATGATGGGTTTTAAGCCCTTTTTAACCTTTTATATATCTTTGAATCTAGAACACATTCAATTGCCATCATGTAAAACTCAAATTCATGCTGAGTTTTTCATTATGACTTATTGCGTCTACAAGCATTTGAGTCGAGTTGTTTGTCATTACTATATACATTTGCTGTCTATAAAAAATCGATATCTATATACATACGCGACAAAACCCTAAATCATCATCAATAAACCCTATTCAACAATGGCAATCATACATAGTTGTTAGTATCATATCTGATGGTATTGGTGGTATTCCACAGATTCATACTAGTCGGATCAATAGCTGACATATTTGAATTTAAGAAGGGTTCTGTTGTATAGGTTGTTTCTGTCCCTTGGGCTAAGGCTAAGTAACCATCAAAGTTACGCTGTTGAGGCAAAAAAAGGTATTAGCGACTGTTGTTGTTACTTAGAGCACTGCGAGAATTGTAGCATAGCTATAACTTACCCAGTTCATATCAGACATGAATGGGGCCGTAGGGTTGCCTATAGGTGGTTGTGGGTGATGCTCGTGCTGTTGTTGTACACCTTCTAAGGTAGACATGATTTCCATGTTGCCTGGCGTGTTGAAACCTGCGCTATTTGCAGATTGATTGTTGCTAAAGACTAAGATAGGCTGAGGTGGTGATGTGTTCCAAATGTGATTGTGTTGGGTCGTGGAAGACATTTGCATGGTGTCGAGTTGCTGCGCCTGTTGATGTTGTTCTTGTTGTTCTTGTTGTTGCTGGAAAGCTGCCCATCTTAATCTTTGTTGCTCTTCAACATTTTGCTGAATTATGACCATATTTTCTGGATTCACTAGCATTGGGACTCTAGTAGAGTTGGGCACATCGGACTGAGATACGCTAGATCGTTGTGTGGAATTTCCCTGCATTGGATAAGGAATATTTGCACTGTCATTATCACACAGAGTGCTCGATTCGAAGACTAGAGTTGGCGGGTTCGTTGGAATGCTGTTGTTGGTGGGAATATGAATAGAGGCACCCGCAGTGTTTATAGATATGTTTGATGGATCTATAGGTGTTGCGATGGGTGCTTGTTTCATAGCATGGTCAATATTTGACCGGATTGCAGGTTCAGCGTTGAGGTGGCGAAGCATTTGGGCAATCATCTCAACCGTCTTTCTAAGTTCATCGTCATCATGTGCTAGGTTATGCCATACTGAGTACGAGCGTTGCAGCTTGCTTAATAGCTCGATGCGACTAGGTCGAAATATTTGGGGGCCAATGTAATCATTAGAGCCAGAGGAATTTGGTGCATCGTTAGAGCGATAATTGGGACTTTGGATAACGATATATATGATTACGGTGGCGAGAAGAAAGTCATTTATACACAGAGATGACAAAAACCAGCCACAGTTGCGCATCACGGCGCCAGGCTGCAAAGACTCCCATATGATATTCTGGTTCTCGAGAATGTCGAGGGCATAGGTGAAGCAGATACGTCGCGAGTGCTCATTAGACGGCTGTAGCGGCAACTCTGTGAGATAACGACGGTGTAACACACAACGGGCTTTGAGATACATGCCTGTAATGGTAAAGCTCTGGATGAGTTGAACTGGGCTCGCCATGGGAGTTTCAGCCAATGGTCGCACCTTGAGGAACATGGGCGTCTGCTGCCATGCCAACTCGAGTTCGTGATCGAGACTCTCGACCTCAGACGCCAAGGGCGGCGTTAGCGAGTTGGCCGAACGTGCAATATTGCCAAATGCAATACAAAGGCGCGTTTTGGCAATCGGGTATGACAAAGGCGTCAACTCGGTGCTGGGATGGCCAGAAGGAAGCTCCAAGCAACTTGGGCTAAAATCGCTATCTGGTAGGTTGCGCGGCATGTTGGCATCGCACTCGTCACGGCTGACCATGCTGGGAAGACCGACATGGAACGATATCAATGCATCGAGACACACAGACATAGACCACATGCGACGGCGCATCTCGGCCTCAAACGGACTCATGTTGGCTATGTGGATGGGATCTCGGTGAAGGCCAAGCTTATAGGAAAGTCGGATCAGGATGCCGGTCAGCACGTAGCAGTCCATCTGGTTACCACGATACTGGAGATATGTGGACTCGATAAGCAAGAGTAGTGGCGGGATGGTGTTGAGCCTTGGGTTGAAGTAGCGGCCGTCAACTAGGCACCAACCGGCTGCTGCTCGGTAACGCTGCATGAGGATCATGTGGCCATCGCTGGGGATGAAAGCAAGGCCCTCTGGGCTGCTGAAGTGGGTGAGAAATATGCCGGTGCTGCAAATCATGCAAAGTAGGGCTACCCAGTGCATCGGCTTGGCGTGAGGGTCGGCCCAGAACTCGTTGTACTGCTGCATAATTAGCGAGAGAGAACGCCGGTGCGGTGATAGGGCGGGATGGACGGGAACCTTACCTCGCGGGTGAAAGTTGGACGATGGATCACAACTGCAGCGGGTAGTGGAGTTAACATTCTGATCTCGGCTATCAAAGCGAGGATGAGGATATAGGTACTTGCGTTGAAAGGCGCTAAAAGTGTCGAAGTAGCAGGCCACAAGGCGATCTACGGTGAAGCGATCAGCAAGGAGGCCGATGATCTCAGTCTTGCTATGGAACTGGTCAGCACCAAAAAGAAGTCGTTCGTTGTGAATCTTTCCATCATTGCTAGAGCGGGGCTCGCCGTCGTCTTCGTTCTCGTTGAAATAGACCTTCATTTCTTCGATCTGGAACAGTAGTCAGCAGTGTTCTATGCTGTGACAGGCCAGATATCGCCTTACGTCTTCTAGCATTGATATTAGGGGGGTGGCCCCGACAAACGATGCCGTGCTTCTGGTTTTGTTTTTGTTTCTGGCATGATATAGTTGTGGTATAGTTCCCGGTGCTTCGCCGTCGTTTTCTTCGTCATCATCGTCAATGTTGTGGTCATCGTCGTCGTCGTCCTCATCAAAGTCATCAAAGCTGTTTTCACCGTCACAGTCGCCGTCACCACCGTCGTCATAGCGGTCATTACACATGTTGTTATCATCGTTATTGGCAGTCCTTGACCTCGGCGATGCCCGTGTTTGACGACTCTTGAGAGCATCGATGTTGACTTCGCCTTTTTGGTTGACTATGCCGGCATCGATCATTTGTCGGACCATAAACTCGAGCTTTTTAAGCCGTGCGGCCATGGTTTTGGGCGTCGTTTTGCGCCGGCGTTCACGTGGGAGCGGTTTTGGCGCATATTGACAGAGCTCAATGCGGGCCTTCTTGACACACTGCGAACACGGTTGTTGGCGGTCACATTTGAGTTTACTAGCTCGACATGGCCCGCAACTTAGCACTATACGGTTACGTTTCTGAGTGGCAGAGGATGCAGCAGTAGAAGCAGCGGTAGCAGCAGCATGCAGCTCGGGCATATTCGCAAGGCTTGATAGACACTCGGCTTTCGCGGGTCCGAAACGCTCGCCTCGATGACGAGACGGCGATGGATGCTAGCGGAACGAAGGGTCGAGCAAGAAAGGGCAAAGGATGCAGGGGCACTGATGAAGGCTTGGGGATCTTTCTTGGACAAACTATGGCCAGATAGGACAATATAGGGTAGGATAGGGCAAAACAAAGATTGAATGATAAGATGGCATAGAGCAGGGTTGGCTTAGATTGAGTTGACGACGGGAGCAGCATGACTAGTGCTCAAGTTGCTTGCTTGATACAGCCAGTGGTTATATAGTGGAAACTGGGCGGTAGGATTGCACCTCAAAGCGAGCCTGTCTTCGTGTCCGGAGATGGGGTTCCCAGACGAACATTACTGCCCACGACTTTTGGTAGGCTCACAAAATGCTCGTAGGAGATTAGCCGGCCAGATAAGAGTCGTGGTCTTTCGAGCCGGCCCTCTAGTACTCGACTGGAAGGGTCTTGCGAAGATCATTCAGCGCGAGGGACTATGAAGTAAGCCACGGACTGATAGCGAGTTTCTTCCTATTCATCTTCCATTCGCACTCGCCTTCTCAAGCCAGCCTTTGTGGTTGCATCAGTCTGTCTGGACTACTTGCTTCGCTCCCAGGGGGTGGGGTGTAAGACTAGTAGAAACAAAGACTCGAATAAGCGAGCAAACGAAAGGCAGGGCAAAGCAAGGCCCGAAGGTATTGGGAATGAAAGCCCGTCAAGGCCCGCTCTAAGTCAGGCTACTACATGATATGTATAGAAGAAGAAGAACAAGACACGCTAGTACGGAGAATTAGCTAGAATGAAAGAAAAGAGCTACGATGGTGTTCGAGGTGAAGATGGTGGTAAAGAAGATCAGCACTAACATCAAGCTGAAGATAACGATGATGATGTAAGCAATCTTGACGGCGGGAGGCTGAGCAGAGTGTTGACACCTCGTTTTCGGCGTGGTTGCCGGATGATAACGGCGATGATACTGAATGGTATGCACATACAGATGTTGTGTGTATCTATAAGGCAGTTGCCATTGCCCATCAGCGTTATTGTTGCCGTTCTTAGCTGCTGTCGGTGTTGCAGTTTCCATATCCATGTCTTAGGATCCCGGCCGCCCAATCAGCATCCGTCCTCCGGCACAACGGTCGGTCATAGATCCCTTCCGTTTTGCGCTACGCATTGTCGCAACTTCCTTAGCTGGCAGACAAGCTTTGCTAGTGTTGCCAGAAGTGGCATTGTTGCTAAGAACATATAAGACCCTAAATTTGCGAATCTGCTCACTTTTACTGCTTGGGTTATTTTTGCCTCATGTTCTTTTTTCTTTATAACTTTTGTTGGTGTCTGTCCAGCTAGGATAACGCCCATAATGAGGCGTTTTTCTCCGTCTTTGCCTTGTTCTTATGTGTCTTTTTTTCTCCGTTGGTTCTTATGTGTCCCCCCTTCATACTTTGTGGCCCATTATTTTACTTGCGTGACGTTGGCGTTGTGCAGACATGTTTTGTTTCGTTTAAGCTTCCCTTGGGACAATTGTTCTATTGCTGCATTTGATCGATGGCCGTCTGTTGTTTTGTGTATTAGTCGTGATTACTAAACCGTTTATCCCCGTAAGCTCCGGTCTTTTGGATAACCAAGGGTGTTGGAGGGGCTGACCAATCATAATCTGTGAGATGGTGCCTGTCCTCCGGAAGGTCGAGATCCCGATGCTGCAATTTGCAAATTGCACAGTGGATTTTTCTAATTAGCCCAAGGGAAAGTATACAGATAGATAATATGTACGGTGGTATACCAAGTAGTATGTTGAGTTGATACTACATCTATTTGTGTACATGTTCTAAAAGGGATATCTGACCAACCCTACTATGTATCTGTGTGTGGATGCTGCTTGACTAAATAAGGTGGTGGTGGTCGTACGTGCGTATGGACATGCATGACTAGTGAGGAGAGCAATGAGTGCTGACGTGAGTTCCTTACTAGGAATTCCTCATGAGTATTCATATGCTTTCGCTGTTTATCTTGTCACATTCCATACAAAAATATCTTTAACTACATATATATACATACAATGACACAACTAAACTAGGACGTCATGTACGCCTACACACCACTTTTAGACCCTGTCTGCAAAGGAACAACTTGGCAATTACCCGGCCTCGGAAACTCGGTCATTAACCAGCGAGCTAGGCTGACGGCCTCGCCAGGTCCGCCTGACTAGATAAAAAATCAGTCTCTCGTTATACTCTATATATCATTGCAAGCCCCATAACCATCGAATTGAATCTACTAGCCGGCTGAAAGCAAATACATACATACCTTTCAGCTACCCCTCAGATCGTCTTGGCAGTCAACTAATCCTGGAAAAGGACTGCTGTATGTTGGTGATGGAGTATCGGATCTCACTGCAATGCTATATCGTAAGCCAATTCCCAAATTTGTGAAAAGTATACAAACATCCATATGTGTGTATGCCAGCTTTCCTACCAGCCTGTCTAGCTATGTTAGCCGAGGCGTCCTTCTATCAGAATATGGGATTCCAAGATTTACATCACTTGGGTTATGTAACTAGTCAAGATCATCAAATATTAATCCAAAAAAAAGAAACGTGTAGTATGTATATGCAATGCCATGATGAACTAGACAGACTAGATGGGATAAAGAGACCGTCCATCTCCCGTGTCCTATAAACATAAACATGCGCCCCGAGAACGCCCCGTAGAACCGACTGTCATTCTGGGTACCATCGGAATGAAAGGCTAGGAATAGTGATACCATAGGACGGTTTGATAAAAGAGAATAGTAGGCCGTGACGTCAAGCCAAAAAAAAAAAAAAGAGGTGACGACCTCAGCGTTACAAGAAAATCCAACCCAAACAAAACGAAATAGACGATATAGCAAGACAAAGACCCAAAGATAAAAATGACAAAAAAGAAACCTTACAGGGTGAAATGGACAAATACAACCCGTCACAGCCAAGACAATTACATACACCCACTTCACTCGACCGCTGTGTCTAGCTGGACATTTAGCGTCGACCGCCCCGACAGCTGTTGCCGCTGTTGTGAGACTAGGTGGCTAGCTAGAGCTCGAAGTAGTCGATGGAACTGTAGGTCTCGCCCTGCAACTGGGTTTTTTTTTTGGTTTTATAGACAGATTATGTCTATTTTTCCCTTACTTTTTTTTTCCTTTTTACCGGTTTGGGGAAATAGCCAACGTTTGACTCAAGTGACTGAAGATAGCAAATAAAGAAGGAAGAAGAAAAAGAGAAAGGGTCGTGTTGTCTAAAAGGAAGAAGCCCAGTGGAGAGGAACGAAAGGGCAAAATCAAGTGGCCCAAAGAGAGAGAGAGATAGAGTAATACTTCTATGTGAAGTGCCTAGGAGTCAGGCGCTCCAGGAAGTCTTTCGATAAACATCTTGCCACGTCCGACCTTGAGAATAGGGACACCAGGCAACTTACGGATACGGCGCTGAAGATCCTTATCATTGGTGGCTACAATATACACACGAGCAGCCTGGACAGTCTGCACGATGCAGTCGTCGGCGTACTGTTTTAGTAGAACAAGAAGAGAGATAGAGTCAGTAAAGTAAGCTAGAAAGAGAGAAGGGGTGAGAGAAGGAGGGGCGTATGGTTATTCATGCGTGGATGCTCATGTTTCGGCGGGACATGTATGGACAGACATGTAATATATGCAAGCCACATGCTTCTAGTTCCATAGCCCGGCCTGGATAACACATAACACCCACAGATGCTGCAGATTGTCAACACAACAAAAAGGCAGCACGGCAAGACAAGACAGGCAAAAAAGAGAGATAGAGAGAGAATGTGTGAGAGACAACTTACGGTTCCTTTGTGCTGGCAACGGTAACGCTCCCACCGCTCGTCGCGGGCAACCTTGAGAGCTAAGCGATATCTAGGACCGAGTTTCTCCAGCTCGGCCATGACGCACTGCGTGATAATAATGTTGCATTTGGCATACAGACAGTCCATCATGGCGCCGAGTAGATCAAGCTTGCGGCTGACCGAGTGACTGACGAAATTGGTGTCTACCAATACGTTGTATGGCGGAACGAGCGCTGTGTTGTGCTGGAAGAACATATTGGACGGCATCTGCGCAATCTCGCGCACTACTTCGTCTGTCTTGGATTCTTCCGTCTTTTTCTTATTTAGCTCATCGGCTTTGGCCTTGTTTTCCTTGAGGCGTGGGTCATCTGGAAAGAGAAGAGGGGACTGTTAGACGGCGAAGTTCCTTGTGTATTTAGTGTTGTCTTTTGGCGCAAAGAGGCCGACTTGGGAATAGGGAAGTAGTTGTGGGATAAGCTTGTCGCAAGTTAGGTGCTGGATGAACTAAAGTGAGTACTGACTTTTGCCGATAATGCGCTTGACCTAGAGTTGCGATTATAGAAGTTAGTTCAACCTTCCATATGGCGATAGTTGTGGTGGCGTTGATGGTTATGGTAGTGGTGATGGCTTCATTATGCGCTTATCGATAAGAATATAAAAATTTATGAGAATATCGTACCTGCGCGAACTTTCTGGTGCGTTTGGCAACACCCATGATGTATGTACAATGAGAAGATTAGATGGTAGGTGACAAATAGTGTTCCAAAGAAAGAAAATAACGAGATTGGCTTGATAATTGGTGCTTTGGATTGATGGTTGTTTGGGCTTCTTCGTCGCTTTTTCGCTACGCTACGATTTTCTGAGGCCTTGTTCGAAAATCTTGAGTTCTGCGAAAATAAAGTGGGGTATGAGCTTGCCGATAAGATAGCATTAGAACGCCTCTCTAATATTGAGAAGGCGCCACAATTAACCTAGCTTGGTAAATCGGTGAAAAGGTGTGGCGTGCCTTGATCTTTGGAATTGTGAAGTATGTTTATGTACATACAAGGGTCTTATCGAGGTTCTAGGGGCCTTATATTTAGAGCTTGCTAGGCTTAGTTGGTGAGATTGAAATTTCCCTATGGTGGTCCATGTTAGAAATAAGCAATTAGCACTAATCATACAGATACATTGATTCTTTGGTTTAACCCTAGCCGCTATAGTGCTTAGTCAAGTGCCCTGGCATGGCACTTTCATGATGAAAGGAACTGAAGGGAGATTAATCGAGATGCCCTTGCCAGAGTAGATATTTAGACATTGAGATATTGAGATGCTGGACCAGGAATAGAAGTCTAAATGTTGACCTTGGTGAAGGATATTGACTCTTATTCTAGCATTATTCTGTACAGACTACGTAGTTTCTAGGTGATCACGGACCATAAGACAGTCAGTCTACAACTAGTCGTTAGTTTTCTCTTTTTGTCCTCCCTATTACGAGCCAGTTGAATTTCCTCTATTTTGTTTGGTTTCCTCGTATTTTCTTCTTCGCCTTTTGGTAGCTTTTCGTTTCTTTACTCAAATTAAGAAAGAGACCAGATTCAGCGGTCTTTCCTTTATTTTCGCAGCCTTTACGAAAAGCCCGAGAAGAAAAATAAACTAAAACTTCTCGTGGGAGTTTATTCATTTGTTTTTTTCTTCCCACAGGAATCGCGAAACACTTTAATCTTTGAGTGCTCGCGTCTTACTTTCATAATATTTTTGTCGGTCTAGCATCATCGATTGTTTATCCTGTTCCTGGATGTTAATAAAGTATTGAAGAGAATATAATATTCACTATTATTATCTCTGACTCGACCGTTTGTTTACTTTTCTCGGCTTTGCTGTGAAGCCTTCGTTCATTTTTGGTGACACGCCAGCCAGCCTCTCGACCCCAATACGAGGTCTTAATTATCAACGCCCTTGTTCTCTATTATCATCTTCTTCCTGTTCCCCAACAGCGAGGAAACAACAATCAAAACTACCTTCGCGCTAATAATCGAGGCCAACCCGCCAAACAACGCTTTTACTATCACGATAGGCTAAGATAGACCCTATTAGACATGGCGGACTCCAAGTTCTTGCTCTCTGCCGCCTTTGTGGCCGTCTTCCTGGCCGACGGCGTCATCGCCCAGTCCTCGACCAGCTCGTCATCGGCCTCGTCTTCTTCGTCTAGCGCCACAACGACGTCGTCTTCGTCGTCCTCCAGCAGTTCCAGTAGTTCCAGCAGCTCGTCTTCCTCCGCCGCAACATCAACATCGGCATCGACATCGGCATCGACATCGGCAACTTCT
>RHDR01000244.1:0-41741 GCA_009806295.1 Davidsoniella neocaledoniae
AATATAATGAATGAGAGAACCCGATAGAGAAACTCCCGCATAAAACAGAAGAGAAAAAGTTAAGAAAGATGGGACGACATTTGCCAAACTAAAAAGATAGAACGAATGAGCATCGATAACGCCCG
This sequence comes from Davidsoniella neocaledoniae, assembly GCA_009806295.1. Classification (NCBI taxonomy): domain Eukaryota; kingdom Fungi; phylum Ascomycota; class Sordariomycetes; order Microascales; family Ceratocystidaceae; genus Davidsoniella; species Davidsoniella neocaledoniae. Next base: position 126 of record RHDR01000244.1, read on the forward strand.
AGGTATACAAATACACAGAATGATGATGATCTGAAAGGAAATGAACCCTCCAAGTTAAGAAAATAAGATGATAAAGAAATAAAGCGCCTATCATGGAGCAACAGCATCCGCACTGCCAGAAGTTTCAGTCGCTTTGGCTGACGCTGCTTCTTCCTTGACATCATCGTCTTTAGCCTCTTCAGTAGTAGATAGCTTTGATGGAGGCAGCATCTTGACTGACGAAGCCGCCGCAGATTTGTTGGCCCGACTCTTGGTATAGTCGCTGAGGCTGAGCTTCTTCTTCACAGGACTCGGGTTTACGACCGCAGGTCCAGTGCCAAAGGGGCTTACTAGCGCAGATGCGAATGGTGACTGAACAATCGATGAGCCAGCCGACAAAATGGCCGAGGTGGGAAGGCTAGAAGTGCCGTTGCTGGTGACAACTGACGAAGGCATCTGTAGACGCATGTCGAGACCCCTTTTACCAGTGGCCGAGGCTTCAGTATCAGCCAGGGCGGTAGTCGGCACAGTGACACTGGAAACGTCTGTCATAGTCTGGTCCTCGGTTTCCGGCACTATAGAAACCTCCGACAGACGCTTACTAGTGCTGCCGTCGGCGGTGGAGCTTGTGGTCGACATGGCAGTGACAGAAGAAGCACCGACACTATTTCGGCGAGCTACCTCTGCCTGTGATCGCATCTGACTTTTCCGGGCATTCAATAGACGCTGGGCGAGAGAAATCACGCGGCGCGTTGGCCGGATTGGACGTGGCGGCGGGGCAAAGAAGTCGTCGTCGTTGGGGTCGGTCTGGGTGCCTTGGTCTACGTATGAAGAAGGCTGTGGATGCGCCAGCAATGAAGGCGCCAGTGATGTTTGGCGTGAGTGTGGCACTGCTGAAGTTTGTCGAGATACACTCTGTCTTGACGGAGCAGGAAAGGCCGCAGATGCGGGTGATGGCGACTTGCCGCTCATGGTTCCAGCATCGGCGTATGTTACTCCATTACTAGGCTTTTCGCTGGACGCCTTGGAAGATTTTTGCGAGGTGCTAGTCTGGCTACCGTCGGAGGTCACGCGCTTCTTCTTGCGAGGTGGCGCCTGTGCCAAGCGTCTGAATGTGTCTTCGACCATGGCGACTTTACGCTTATCACGATCGGTCTGCTCGCTGAGAATCTCTGGTTGCTCAAAGGTAGCGGGTCGTCCAGGACTCCGTTCTCTACTTGAAGCTTTGCTATGGACACCAGGTGTTGAACGGATATCTTCAGTCGAGTCATCAAGGCGGATCTCACTAGGCGCTCTGCTATCTGGTAATGGTGCCGTGCTAGTAGGAGAGACAACATGCGGCTTAGGCTTGCGTGTCGTCTTCTTCTTAGACGGGACTTTGGTGGCATGTTTACCTAGGAAATTCCGGTGAAAGCGCTTGAAGGCACAGTTTTCGCCAAGATCGCAGGCACAGCCGCCATATTGTGTTAACACACGGTAGAGCCAAGAGGAATGTCTGTGATACTCTTCTTCTGTCATTTCGGGCTCCTTATGCGGCAAACTATCGTCGTTGAGTCCAAGTAGCGTGAGAATACGGGAGAGTTGCTCTTTTGGTAGCCGGAAATCCCATGGTAGTGTTATTTGTTCGTCGGCAGCGATATAACGGTCGCTAACAAGCCAAAAGTGGTATTCAGAGCGGTTCAGGTAGGTTTCGAGTGTCGTATTTGGTTTGCAACTCCTGCGTACGTATCGCGCATCAGAGCCTTCCTTGCGGGTATCGATGTAGAGTGGGATACGAGGATGGAAAAAACAAAAGGTAACGGCGCACAGAGCTCGCTCCAGTTGCTTTGTGGTTCTATGCAGTATTTATTTTGGAAGCCGACTTGTCCATTTAATTCGATGATGGGAGTATCCTTGGCGAGGGGAGCTCGCGTCGCGAGATACTGAATCCGCAGATCGCTGGTTCCCACCGTGAGAGATTTTGTTTGACCGACGTATATATCTTTGTTTCTCAATAGACGCTCCGCAGGTGTATCTCGGAATATAGTGTTGGAGTGTTGTTTTGTATCCATGTACAGCTGTTCGTCATCTCTAAGCCAAGCTGACATCATATTGGAGACTGTAAGGTCGGCGTATGAGTTGTTCTGTACAACTTGTAGATCGGGCTCGTTATATAGCATAACTAGATCATTGGAGTACTGGTGTACTTGGAAGTCGTGTGGGAGATCTGGAGGTGTTGACGCCGGACTAGGGGGCTTGCCATAAGATGGGCTCCGCTTGCCGGCATGAGATGTTGAATGTGAGATTTTGTGTGTTGATTTGGACTTCTTGTGCGTATGGATGCCATCAGAGCCGTGGCCAGGCTTGGCAATCTCGATTGGAACCGGGCCGTTGAGATGCAGGTCACTTGGCTTAAGCTTCTTCCGGCTGCTCTTCGACATAGAGCGCTTGGTTTTCTTGTCCAGTCGCTTGATATGGTCACTGTCGTCGAGAACGGCACGGAACTTCTTCATACGTTGGACGGCTCGCTCGCGATCCAGTTTTTGCGGCTTACAGTCGGCACAAGAATGGGCAAAGTTTTCGTTCAAGGCTTCGTCACGGTTGTCGGGGTAGAAACAGTCAATATGTTGCCATGTATCGCAGCTTTCACAGTAGATGGTATTACCATCATCGTCTGGTACGCTGCAGATACACTTAATGGTGTAGGGCTCATCTTCAACGGCGATTGATTCGACCTTGAAAGGTTTAGAGTGGGTGGCCCAAGACTGGGCAATGGGGTGAGTCCGATTGAGCGGCTGTGAGGACAGCGACTCGAGCTTTTCGGTCATAATCATAAGAGTGCCTCTCGATAGAGTGGCGTAGTGCGTTGTAAGTTAAATATAGGAATACCAGTGCCTGTGTAGGGGCATGGCGGCGCGTGATGAGTGTATGGGAGACGTGCTGCCTGATAAATGAACACGATAGACGGCGGACGATTTGAATAGCGAGACTGCACGTAAAGGGTCTGAAACACGCTGGAAAGTCCACAAGACGCCAGGTGGGCTCCAAAGCGGCGTATGGATAATTGACCGGTGGCGTCTAGAAGTACTCGTAGCGCGCGTCGGAGATCGGGCGGCCGCGATCGTCAGATATGGATGGATGGTGTTGCGGTGCGCGTAGCGACGTCGAGCTCGGCGAGTGGACAAAAGACAGAGACGACAATTGCAGAAGACAGGCAGGCAGATAGCAGATCTATTCGGCGCGTAATAGGCGTGGCTCGGAAAGAGGTGGTCTGAGGTCGATGGTTTAGAGGCAGAGCTGCATTGGCAGATCAAGATCGAGATGAGACAAGACAAAAACACACGATGATGGATGCGCCGGCAGTTGATAGGGCACTTGTACGATGTCCGGCAGAAAGACGATAGTAATAGAGTGAGCAAGGACGGCTGGTTCAATGGGCAATGAGAACAAGCTTGCGAGGCCAAAAAGCAACGATCGAGATGGCGGAACAGGAAGATGAGGCAGTGAAGCAAAGCGGATGGGCGAGTAGTGAATAGCGAGTTTGAGTAGGTGAAGGAGAGAGGAAAGAGATGGAGGGAGGGAGGGGGCCACACAAGTTGGAACAGTCAGTCGAATGAACAGAACAAGTCGAAATGTTATGGCCTGGCTTGGCCTAGTCGAGAGTCTAACAGCACATGGACGCTGTAGTTACAGAGGCTGCTACAGCAGTACATTCACTGAACGATGCACTAAAGCCCAGCGCCAGAAACTACAGCCCGTCGCCCGCGCCAACAGCCCACCATGCACTGTTGCCATAGCCCATTGCAGCATTACAGCCTGCAGCGAGTTCTTAATTCATCACTTCATTCCCCCGTCGTTCCCAGAAGCCCAGCAAAGCCAGAATTCCGCCCATCAACACCAGTACACCAAGCAAAACAAAGTCAAAAAAAAAAAAAAAAGAGAGCACAAAAAAAGCTCCAAAAAAACGCCCCTTCCCTTGGCCATCAAGACCCATAGCCAGATTTGCCAGAGTAGTCTAGCGCACCAGGTGCTAACGTCTTCGCATACTGGTGCCAATAAGACATGAAATCGCACAGGCGACCGGGGCTGTGGCTGCCGCCAAACCTTACGCCAGCCAATAGACGTATCGCTAGCACCGTGAAGGCACCGTGCGAAGCTGCTGCTGCAAAGGTGCCGCTTCATATTAGGACGTGCCTTACCATGACCTACAACCTTTTGAACACATAATTGGTGCCGCATGCAGCCAGGAGAAAAGGCATCTCAATATGTACACACCCCGCCGCAAATTGGGGACACACCAGACTAACCAAACAATAACCATGACCAGTGTGCATTTGCCATTGCGTTCATTCACAAAAAGAGCGACGAATTATTTTTTTGCCTTCTTCCTCAGCAGTCGAGCGGACGAATAGTCATCAGCAGAAACACTCGGGATCCCGGAGATGTGATAGCGTCAGATAAGTCAGAAATCCAAAAAAAAAAAAAAAAAAAAAAAAAAATTATGTGGTCTCTGTTTTCAAGGATCTTGGTAGCTGCAGTCACGACTATCCTGGCGCAGAACAGGCCGCTGGTACATATCTGTGCATAGTGTATCTGTATATATTAGTTACATATGTATGTGTACATTATATGTAGAGAGCTGGTTTGGGTTTTGTACATGTTTTGTTCTAGCAAGCCGGGATGTTTGTGTTTTAAACGTGGGCGCTGGCGCAGTGCTTCGGAATTTATGCACAGGACACAACACATCAATGAAAATCGAAAAAAGAGCGAAAGAATGTTGAAAAGAACAAGACAAAACAAACAGGCTGGCTGGCTGACTGACTTTGTTTAACTAAGTTGTAGCTGGTAAACTGGACAGACTGAACGGACTGGCTTGACCCTGTCTTATGGGAGCGTTTGAGGAGATTGCAGCGAAATTGGCTGTGGAGCGACAATTAAGCACAGAAACATGGAAGAGAAATTCTCAAGCAGGAGCAAAAATCAACCAAGCTAGATAGAACACGCTCAAAGTCGAAAACAAAACAAGAAAATAACAACAAAAACAACCACGAAAATCACAAGAGCCCACGACTGGTGCCTGGTGCCAAACAGGGAAGTTACTCTTCTCTCTATCTTCCATCATCCATTTTCTTTACATTGCCTGTAGTATTTATTAGTCTTCTCTTCCTTACATATCTATATTCTCGATTACTAGTAATATCATCTAAATACAGATACAAAACATGCACATTTATAGATACCATCTCTAGCTCCCACTAGACCAAATGCAGCATGGCCTCAACCGCCGATAGGGCCTTTCGATTTTTAGTGTGGTAGCAACGCACTAAATCCACTCCCAGCGCACACGCAGCAACTTCCCAGCATAACCCAGCTACTACAGAGCACACCAAAACAATGCTGCTTTCTATTTTTCTATTTTCTGTCGACTTTCTACGTAGGATTATCGAAGAAAGATAGTGCTAACGTACTGTAGTATGTACATATGTTATGTAGCAGCAACCAGAGCACCACCAGCCAATAGAAATGCTTCCGGCATAGGTTGCATGTGTTGGTGCCTCAGGCAGCCGTGCATCCAGGCGTTGTTTTCGCTGTTTTGAACTAGCCAGCATGTAAATGTCTCCCCTCTTCCTCTTTTTTTCTAATCTTTCTTCATTTCACTCATTCATCCCGCCGCAGCCCAGTCTAATTCAGTACAACCACAGTCCACTCCAGTCAGTTCAGCCAGTCCACTCACTCCAGTCCCGGCCATATCTCATCCCTCTGTTTCTCTCCCTTTCTCTTTCTCCTCCTTCTTTTCCTTTTTCCTTTCCTCTTTCCCTCACAGAGCGCCTGCGCGGGCTTAGCATCCCATCCCATCTCTTCAACATGGCCACGAAGTAGCGACTGTCTGTCCTATTCTCCTATCTGCTTGCAGACTGTGTTGCGTTCTCCGCTAGTCTCATCATCGTCCTCTCGCTTCCGTCTTGTAGCAAGCTGCCTCCGCTTCTACGACATCTTGCTGCTGCTTGTGGCCATATGACCTTCACGACCTACCATACCTATTACTTGTCGGATAGTAGGCATGTACAGACCGACTGCCTCATGCATACCCCGCATTCATTTGTTGTAGCTCTACATGATTGATGAATACTTGTCGACCGACAGCGAGACAGATATAATACGTATAGACGCATAACTGGCTCTGGTTGTGCCTCTAACCCAGACTCATAACCGAATTGCTCAATCCGCCTATTATCGACTCTGCCGCCACCGTTTCTGTCCTCGAATACTCCCATTCGAGATCGAGATCATCGTTGCCGAACATAAAGAAGAGCATCAGTAGACCCGATACCATTGTACATTTATCGTAGCCTATATCGATCCATCGCAGTCGACATAGACACTAGTGTGCCGCTCCTATAAACGCGGTCGTTAGTGTCGTGCTAGTCTTTGCGCGTAGAACTTGGATAATATACCGTATATCAACAACATCCGGCATGAAATTTGCCGCAAATAATTGACGAGTGTCATAACATCAAACATAGCACCATACACAACCTTGCTACGCCATGCGCTAAATACTGGTTCAGTCTATGCAAATCCTAGCTATATCCCAGCAGCGTTTTTAGTAGTACTTTCAGCATTACAACTATTCAATTCGAGCACTTCTTCATAGTGCCCATAAGCAGGCTTAGTTGTGGGCTATTGGGCAGCTCACTGGCTTACGCTAACAAGAACAGACTGCGTATCCTATCAGGCATCTTTTATTATCCGTGAATCCTACGTCAGCGTATATCGGCATCGCAAGCACTTTCCGAGACAAGTCCTTGGCCTACATATTATACGTATGTACATCTAACGTCTATACTCGATCCATTTGCATCCGATTCATATACGGATACATACATGTATGGTTTTATATGTATGTACGTCGACTTCGATTGTGGTACAGTAGTGCCGCTGACACCGATGTTATCTTATAATATGCACCACGTACCTAAACATGACCTCTGTCGGCAGAAAGTCTGGTACTCTGCTATCTTCATCACTGTGCTGTGCCCTGAGACGGTCTTCCCTTCCTCAGCTTATCCATCTTTCTCGGCAGCTATGCATAAGTTTTGTTTCACTGCGATAGCGCTCATTTCTTGACTTTCCCGCGTCACAGAAACAAAGTAGAATGCAGTCACTTTACAGCTCTCAAGCCATCACTATCCAGTTTAAGTGCTCATTTCACTCGCCCTTTCCGTTCACCTAATTCTGATGTACATACATACTATGCACTCCAAATTTCACAATTTCGTAGGATCATCTTATTATATGCGTACCTTCCATGGCATATGGCCTTACGGATTCTTGCCTAGTTGTAGAAATCTTGTTCAACATGCCAGGCCATTGTTATTTTACTATTTTCAGGTTACATATGGAACGATTGTACACAAGAAAGTCAGTGCTTTATGACAACGCCGTCAACTAAGCGACCCAGTTTCTCCACGAGTCTGCGTATACGATATATGTACATCGTATATCAATATCCCCTCATTGACAGTTTCCCAGACATAGTATGAATAGCTGGCAAACCCGCTTCGGTTTTCAGGCAGTATGCCATGTATGTATGCACTAAGAGATGGTGATTGAAAGCATATCCTACTCTCTATGATCCCTCTGACTGTTTTCCTCCTTGACAACTTGCTTGCAATGGCGGTCAAGGGCCAGAATTCCCGTTGTTTTAAGCAGCATCGTAAATAAGTGTCATGTAACCAGTGTATGCAGGCTAGATGATACTCCATGGTCACTCATCCTATTTTCGTATGCGTCGCCATATACGTATATGTATGTAGCTCGCCATCGCTCGCCTTGAAGAAATCGGCATTGGTGAAATCACGGTGGCCTCGTTTGATCGTAAACATCACGCTTGTCTTTTCAGCTGCATCCTGTGTCGACAGTGCAGGTTTTATTGAGTGTATGTCAAGGCCAACTGACAATCAACCTCCCCCACTCGATCTTCGGGTCTCCAGGGTCTTCGGCATCGAATATTCCACTTCTCATTTGTCTCTTTGTTGTTGTGGAGAGGAGGGGAGAAATAAGACGATCAGCTTCTTAAACAAACCGACAGGAGACACGTAGAAAGTAGAAATACACCTTGGTTTTGTTCTTCTTTTGTGGTATCGAGACTATAGCATGCAGTAAGAATCCATTTGCCGAACAGTCACATTGTATACCTCCCATTCACGCATGCATGCCTTTGTGCATTTAGAGCGTTGTCCAAGAATCCCTTTAGCGCCCGCCCTCAACATCATAGCTTCCATCGTCTATGCGGAAAAGAGGGGTAGTGGCTGCCTCTATAGATTCTATATGAACATGCAACTATTTGTATGTATACTGTGGTCTTGATGTATCTTAGCCTTCATCATAAATCCCCAGCTTCTTGCATATCCGGGAGTTAACAGAGTTACAATTGTGGTCTGATGCATTGTGATGATTATGGATATCCACCTTGTTGAACTGCAGCAAGATGCTCACCGCATTTCATTGTTAGAATTTTACTTGAAGAAAACATTTACGGTTATCCTGTAATAAACATATTTCTACCAACCTACATCCTCTAATAACATTCCCACCATGTTGTTTTTTATTTATCTTCCTATGCTTTGTTTTTACTCTGCATGATTTGTTGTTGGTCCAGGATATATAACACACTATAACCCTAGCAATGCGACAACCAACCGGTCAACACCAACCCGTAAATTCCCAACAGCGATAACAATGAAACAAGAGCCAACATTTAGGTGCCAACAAAGCCAGCTAAAAAACGACGAAAGAGGCATATATATCATACGAAAGCAAAGTTTGCATTTCGGTATGGCTAATTTTAGTTATTTGCAAGAATTTGCTCACCTAACATCCGGCTGAACTTGAACAAAAAGGCTTACTGCTTGTTTATTTCGATAAAGGGAACAGAGGAGGCGCTCTCACACGTGACCTTTCAATTTTGGGGATTTTTGGCTTGTTTAACATGGATCAAACCAATCACACGATACTCCCCAAACCCACTTTAATCGACAAACTGACCAATAAACAGACGCGCTGGCTTCTTCCTTCCCGCCCATCCTCATGACGTTTCTTATCCTGCCTCGTTGATAACTGGCGCAGCGCATCGCTTTTTGTTGATTATTGCTTGGACTATTGCAATTATTAGAAGGTAGACCCTCCGAATTTAGCGTAGCTTGAGGGAAAGTTTAGAATCGAAATAGACCAAAAAGAGGCACCCAGCGTTGAGACCATTTTCCTCCTCAGCTGCGTCATTCTTCTTCTACAGAACTACAAAATCCGAGCCCACACATCTTGATTTTGGATTGCGATACAATATTACATATCGGGGGCAATATTATCGGGTTCGAAACTCTAGCATTTTATTAATCTCTGACGATAATTTTCGGAGCTTACTCGATCCGAAATTTCTCGACCAAAGTTTCTCCATCTAATAAATATAGCTATTGCTCGGATCTCGCTCTTGTTTTCGATCTTTCGCTGGCGCAACAAACATAGCATCACTACACGAGACATAAACTGTCGTTTTCACGAACAAAGATGCGTTTCCTCACTACCGCCATCACTCTTCTCTCGGCGAGCGTCGCTCCGGCAGCTGCCCGCAGCTTGTTCTCTGGCGTTTCGTCCCAGGATGTCATAACTGGTGCTGGCACCAAGATTCCTGGCCAGTCGCCTCTAGAGTTGTGCCCTAAGGACCACGATAAGGATGTTATCACCATCGATCGGGTCGACCTTCTGCCAAATCCTCCTAAGGCGTAAGTGACGAAAATAATAATAATAAAATCACAGATTAATCTGCGTACTTTTGAGATAGATGGTTCTCAATAAGCTGCAATTCCTGTCGCTATTACTGCGCCTGTCGCGCACATTTGTTGGAGATAGAGATAGATATACTAACGATCACCGGATAGTGGACAAGATCTTGTCATCAAGGCTAGCGGAACCGTGAAGGAAGACGTCCTCGAGGGCGCTTACGTTCTGATCACCGTCAAATACGGCCTCATCCGTCTCATCGCCACGAAAGCCGATCTGTGCGAACAGATTCAAAACGTCGACCTTAGCTGCCCCATCAAGGCCGGCGAACTATCTCTGACCAAGACCGTCGAGCTTCCCGCTGAGATCCCTCCTGTAAGTCTCAACGTTACCTCGATCATGTATAAACTCAGCTTAGAAAGCCCATACTGCTTCATATTGTCAAAGATCTTTGACGAGCTATCATGTCTCTCATCTGAATACTAAGCTAACACCGTAATTAGGGCAAGTACACCGTTCTGGCTGATGTTTTCACCGCCAACGACGAACCCGTTACCTGCCTCACTGCCTCCGTCGTCTTTAGCCCTACTGTTCTGGGTGTTGAGCTGTAGTAGGCCGATGAGGACTAGGAGGTTGCTAAACATATGATAATAGTGGTTCAGTTTATGGTTTCGCATGGCGTGTTACGAATAGCTATTGTGCACATTGAATAGCTAGGTCTGGGTTTTATGTCTATTTTTGTTACTTTTTTTCTTTCATTTTTTTTTTTGCTTACATATGTTCTGCGTTACTCTTATCTATATCAAAGATACCAGAACTATGCCCTAAGCTTTGTTACGTTATCTATTTTATTGTACTACTCCTCACATACTAGGTTTCTTCTGGGTGTGACGACTTAATGTCGCATGATAATCTATATCATATCGCTAAGATTTGACTTTTGTGAAAGGCTTGCCTGTGATGACTAGGAATTTAAACAGGAATAATATATTTCCCTATAGGGCTACATATGATAAGATATACCTCGGGACTCTTTGTCCCTATAGCCCATCGGGGGACGATGGATGGTACAAGCCACGACACAGGTATCTGGATAAACGGAGAAAGACAAAAGATAAACACTTGAAACTTGGATAAAGAGGAAACGAGTGATTTATTCGCCGAACAATCTGCGAACTCTGCGTAGAACACTATCCTTTTCGGGGTCGTAAGGGTGATCTTTGCTTGGGATCTCGAGGATCGTGGGGAAAGCGGCGGTATAAGTATCGATGCGGTATCGTATTCTCTCTGCAATCTATTAAGAAAATGATGGCCATGTCAGTAAATGTATAATGATGAATCATTCTCAAGTTGGGATATTCTGGTGTTAGAGGAACATCAGCTCATACATGTTGGTTGATCAGCACAATGCCAATGTCTTTACGCTCGGTGGTGAAGCTCTCGAACGCAGCTTCGATGGCAGAGGTCTCGGTCTTGTTATCGACGACCAGGAAGTTCTTCTGAGTGTCGGCGCCAGAAGTTACGTGCTAAGGAAAGCGCAGATTAGTTCAGTACTGTGAAGGTCCAACTCGATATATCAAGTGGGGAGGGAAACTTACGCCGATACCAGCGAGAAGGAGACCGGTGACGGAATCCTATATATTAGAGTTAAGTTAGCATGTGCTTTGGGAATTTCAATCGGCGCTTTCTATGCTGATTTCCATAAAGTATCGAATCGAAGTGTGAACGGGTGCTTGAAGTAAGCGAGGCTGGCGGTAACTATCGTGATGAGCTATAGTAGTGGAATTTACCTCATCGCCAATTACAGCCAGGAACTGGCGGTCCTTATAGTCGGCCTGAGACGCCATTATAAACGATCAGGCAGTTTTTGAGTCTGCTATTGTATGCGATGCGACCAGATTCGACGAGCCTGGCGCAGAAATAGATGCGATTTATGCTTGATATGAGGTAGGTTGAAAGTGGGAAAGTCAATTGAGTACTGGAAATCAAGGCGTTGTTTCGATAACTACTCACTATAGAGTAGAGCAGTTTGATTTCTTTGGATTAGTCCAAGCCTAATAAGGTCATGGGCTACTAAATGTTAGGGTGAACTCCACTATCTGACCCGCTTTGAAAGTGCTATAATGGTACAGTGCGGAGGCCAGAACTTAAAGGTTTAATATATCTGTGGATAGAAGAACTGCAGGTTTGCTCATATAATAGGACTGAAGCTTTCTGATACGTGAGTTTTGAGATATCTGATATTCCTACCGCTTATGTCTAAGAAAGCACGAGGTGATACCTTTGTAATCATATGTAACTACTGAGAAGAAAGCGACATTTATAATGCTTAGTTATGACATAAACAATTTCATTATTTTTATAGAAACCAGTATTATGCTCTATATATATGTGCACTTTAGCCCAATACTTCACAAACTAAATATCTACCATCTGTTACTGTACCTACTTATGGATCTAGGCCAATGAGCAGTACATTCTAGAACCGACGTGGGGACCATTTCTATGTAATTACATATATTCTTTGGAGGGCGATGGACAAAAGCGAGCACTACAGTGTTTGCGCCGATCACTTGACACTGTACACACTTGCTTGCCGTCTCCCTAGTTGCCTAGAGATGACATCGCGCCTTCAGCCTTGAACGGGCAGAAAAAAACATTGCCCTTTGCTTGTCGCAAATTTTTTTGTTGCTGCCCACCACTTTGTTGACGATAGAATCGGACTGTCGTTGAAGAGCAGTTTTGACCTAGGTCTTTCTTTGAGATAGATACCAAAGTAGTTCCTTCACCGATATTGGAACGACCTAATTCTTTTCTCTTTGTTCTTTGTGTGTGTCGTTGCTAGAGGCGCCTGTTGCTCCCTTAGTAACCGCTTTGGTCTCAAAGAAAATAAACAAAGCCCGACCACGACCATAGGAACACCACAACTACGATCATCTTCATCGACAACTTTTGATTTCCTCCGAACCTCAATATCAGTTCATGATGGCACCATCAACGCGTCGGATGGTGCGGAAGAAGCCGCTCTCAGAGCGTCTTTCGGCGTTTCTAAACCCGATGGACTTTTTGCTCTGGCTTTCAGAGGAAATGGAGACTCGGGAATACGATCCTAAATCACTAGGCTTGAAGTTGGGCTTGGGAATGCACCTGATCTTTGTTCTGGCTCGGTCGAACTCAGTGTCTGACGATTATGATGATCTGTTTGGCGATAGTAGTAGCTCTTCGTCAATAGAATATTTGGTTAGTTGGGCCAAACACGGACATTCAATAACATCATACTAACTATATGGCTATTAGTGTAAAGCGCTAGTCTGGATGCTACTCATAGGGTCACTCGGAAATGCATATTATACCATGACAAGGGTACGTCTGTACCGACTATTTCAGTATGACATCGACACGGCTCCCGGTACATCATCGGCAAAGAGGGTTAACATCAACGCCAACCCCACTGCTCTATCGCCTATCCGCCATATCAAAAGCGCTTTCAAATCTGAGACTGCCGAGGAAAGAGCTCACCCCGACAAGACCCGCGATGTATGGGAGCTTTCTGTCTGGGATCCTTTGCCACTTGGCCTACGTGTGCTATGTCTGTTCAGTCCTGCGCATGTCTTCATATACATGACGTCCCTACCGATATCAAGGGACGATCCTCAGCCCAGCGTTACTGTCTTCAATTGCCTTGTCCTACAGATCATTGTCTCGGCACAACTATTGTTCATCCAGTCCCAATATACACAGCAGGCTAAGGACACTGCTATTGTGAACCGGGAGGTTATGAACGAATACAACACCAAGTTCGTACATCCAAGACTACACCCCGTGGTTCGTGACGCATCTACTCAAGCGAATATTACGGAGACATCAAACAGCACTCTTCGCATCGAAATGTCTTCTGCCGTAGGCACCCCTACCACACTCCTACGCAGAGGGTTCCAAACACACCCAAACATCAACTATAGCAAGGCGTTCGACCCCGAGGGCTACAGTTCAGCAGGTAGCACTACCGCGAGCCCATCAATGTACACCCCGACGCCTGCGCCACGACCGATCAGGTCCATTGAGTCTCCTACTGGCAATGTTCGTGGAGCTATCCGTAAAAGCATGCCTGCCAGCAGCATGGTCTCCCATGGCACATCCACCGGTTCAGAAACCCTGAAGTCACGAGCCTCGATGGGAGTTATCTCCGGATCGTCTAGTGGTAATTACAACTTTGGAGGAAACCTAGGCGCTTATTCGCATGCCCAGTCACCGCTCAAGAAAGCCACTAGCATGGGTGATATCGGTGGCTCACCTCGCAATTCACGCGAGATGGCAGCTTATGAGCAACGGGAAAGAAATATACCCTCTGGTCTATCTACGATGCTGAACTCGTTTGCAAATTATAACAGAAACCCGCCTAGCGTTAGTGCTGTACAAAACCCATTCTCTCGACCAGTAAAGAAGCCTCAACAATATGAACGTTATCCGTCGAGATGGGGTGCATAAACGTATGGGGTTAGATAATCGATAGACTGGGGGTTTCTTATTATTTCATATTTGGTGGGTTTCTACACTTCTTTAGTTTTCTATTATTTTCTATTTTCTTTCTTCATGGAATTCATTGTATCTTATATTCTATCCTTAATTTTCTTATGTATGATCGTCAACTCAGCAGATAAAAACATCAAACAAGAACCTGGAGCGAAACCAATGTGATTTGGATGAATACATGAAAATAAAAGCCTCTGATGAAGGGTGAATGAATAAGGCCCATTGTACTAGAAGCGCCATTGCTGGATTTGGAAAGATTGATATCATTCGAAGAGCCATCTACCAGGCTTGTTGATGGTTCTTAGATAGACTTGAAGATTATGAAATATGGATATTAGGGTACCATGATAGATAAACGTTTACAAGCTGGTAATAAAGTACGGCAACTGCTTATGATGATATACAACGACATAGAATGCAAGAAGATAGATAGATATACATGGAAAGATTACAATTATACAACTAACTAGTCATGGCTTGTGATACACTGTTTGTTGTAAATGGAGACAAATCTGGAATACAATAAAACCTAGTTATAATGGAGCGAAGTCGGTGGCTTTACTATTACACAGAAATCACCAACCATTTGTATAGACCGTAAAACCTCATGACTGATCGAAATCGCGGCGAATCGAGTCAGGGCCAATTTGAGTAGGACCACATGGGTTAAAAATAGTGTTTTATTGCTATTGTGTATTTATCTCACTGTTTAATAGTTTGGCATCTTCCATTTATAGCTCGATAAAGTTGTAGGCTTGATTTTTCCCTATTTGGTAAAGAGTACGATTTTTGCTTCTGGTTTTTGGTAGAGCCGACATCGCAGTTGTAAGTAACTGTTCTTTCTATCCCCCCGGCTAATTATCTTGACGGAACTAACAAATGCGATTGATGTGTATAATCCGAGAGCTAGGATTCGCTGAATGATACTTTGTGTTTTCTTGTTCTATAAGTCAGACAAAATATGAGGACCGCTAAGAAGAATATTGATAGAGAAATTCATAAATAATATCTTGTTGCTACCTACACGGTAAATTATCTTTTATATAAGAAAAATTATAGTACGAATAGAATAGAGAATGATCGGATAGATATACACATAGGGCGGAAAAACTAAGTAATTATAGTAGAGACGGTACAAAAAAGAAACTAGTAGATATAGATATATATCTAGGGTAGAGACTACAATTGCTGATGACAGAAGTGACAGAACCTATTGGAACAGATTTGATTTACGAAGCTTGATAATACCGACTTGGTAGGCGGGCCAGTTTGGAATCATTGTGATACATGCGACAATTACCGATTTCATGCAGGAGAGCTTGCAGGACATGTTCCTTTTTGCCTATATTGAATGGGTAGATGTTGACACTTTGGGGTTCGATATTTTGTAAGTAGTAAGGCTAGAAGCCAATGAAGGAGAATGAGATCTGACGAGATAAGAGGATTCGTGAAATAATGTGATATCTTTTCTGTAAGGCATTTTGTAGGTGTGTAGGTTGAGCGCTTGTCCTTATCTCGGCGTTTGCTATCTAGATGCGGCCGTTGATATGATAGAAAGCACGAGATTATTGCATGACATCAAGGTTGAATCATGGAGAACGGAGGGGCATAGACTATCGATGAAGAAGCAAGAGAGTGTCTGGGGTTTATTGCAACTGCGATATCGAAATTGTGTGTCTGACTATTGGCAAGGTGATATTTGCACTGCAAAAGCCACGAGTTGTAGGCAAATGAGCGACGTCGTTGAGCACGGTAGAAGCGAGGCCGGAGGACGGGAATGAACAGAGTGCTTAAATTTTCCCATACTTTGTCTAGGGGGTTTTCTCTTACAGACATCGCACTAACTCTTCCCTGGTCATATCCTTCATAACTGGAGTATGAGAACCATGTATAACATCACGGAAAGCGTCCACGCCAAAGGGTGCATTTAGTATTTGCAATTTCTGTATAGTAGCAACATTGGTGGGCTGGAGAACAAAGTATTGAATGAACAAGTTTTCCATTGCTTGGCTGAACATGAACTGGGCTATGCGTCTCCAATGCTGCTTCCATTGCTATCATCGGGGTGTAGCCGGAGGGCCGGAGCAGATCGGTGGGCGGGCTAGGCGTTTCGAAAGGAAGGAGATGACTGGAAGAGGCAAAATAAGACACATGGAATGGCTGGGGCAAGGTCACCTGGATAAACTGTTGGAACGCTCGCCTTGTTTACTCATAGTGTTGTAAGCCGATGTCAAGAAAACGGAAGCTAGCTTTTTGGTTCGGCTAAGTTAGCTATGCGTTTTTGTGCTCAACGATCGCACATCGACTTTGGTTTGAGTCTTGATGTATTGGCTGCACATGCACAGATCTGTATGCTATGTATGTATGTATGTATGGCTCTTACAAACAGGAGCTCTCTATCTCTATCTCTCTATCTGAGAAATTATAGGTTTAATGTCTGAATTACATCTAATATGTATCTTGTATGTATTTCTAATTTACTGACTAATAGAGAAAGTTATCGCGAGTGCTTTGGTTCTACCTTTTGAGCCTCTTCGGGACATAGCCTAGTATTCTTTTTTAAACGAAGTGCCACCGGCTAGACCGTTTTGTCCTATCTTGCTATATCACGGGACTTAATGTTCGATTTTCAGTTTACAGTCAATTGATGGTGCCCTGGCTAGCTGCGGTCGCCGGAGCAGTAACTACTCCATCTCAGTCAGGGTCAAGCTGGTTATTCTCCGGCACTTGAAATAATTCTACTACACCGCTTTGGATGATTTTCACACTTGACATTATTTGCCAGCAATGAACGGCGCCATTTTTCCCATGGAACTCGAATCTCTAGAAAACAACCTCCAAAAAGGGAACCAAGGCTCTCTACCCCTTCCTGGGATCCCTGAGAGTACGGCAGTGATCAGCAGCCAATGAACGCACTGCATTTTGAAATCCCAATACATTGACTTCCCCACGTCCCCGTCCCCACTTTTACGACCGCTCCGATCATCGGCACACCGATGAGTGTCCCCGATATTCGCTGAAGCAGTGTGAGTCTTAGAGGTGTGAAAGACGACGAAGAACCTCTGTTTGGTTCCTTGGCCTTCTTGCCTGTACATAGCCTTTTTTTAACATTTTATTCCGCCATTCTTGATCTTGTGAAGAGTACAAAGCTACATGAGAAAAAAAGCGGACTTGGGCCGTTGATAGCAGGTGATAGTAGTAGGCAATTTGCTCGCTGGGGGGAAAGAGTGTTCTGACCAATACGGAGCCTTGTAATAATAATAATAGTGGTACTCAGGTAGATTTTGGAAGGAACAACAGCGGTAGATTAGGAAAAAAGAAACGGCAGCATCAGTCATACAATTATGGATATGGAGATGAAACCCACGATGTTGTTATGATTGTGCTTGGGGAGGATGACCGGTAAAAGAGGTCTGTTTTGGCACTGATTTTCTGGTTTCTACTTTTCCATGCTCAACAGCAGTGATTCACTCACTTGTGGCAAAGTGTCTTTGATGGTAGCTTGTCCTCAGTTAGTCAAACACAACGTAAAGAGAATGTGTTAGTTGATACGCCAATTTTATCGGCGTATTTAAATTCTTGCCTCCGAAAAGAAGCCTTTTGTACGGGCTAGGTCCCAGACCGGAACTCAAGAATTTAAAGAAATGAGAAAGAAAAAAATAATAGGACATCAATTTCTTGTTTATTTAATTGTAGAGAGAACAACATAGAACAAAGAGTGCTTGTTGTTAGTGGAAGCTTCCTCCCCACACGTCACTGTTCCGGGGCTCTTTCCCTGTCTGTTTTGTCCCAGCGTTGGTTTTTTTATTTTTATTTAATTTTTTCTGGTTGTTGCTTCGATACTAGCGGCCGTATTTAACTTGATCCTCATCCTCGTTGAAACTTCTCTTCTTCTTCCTCTTTCTCGCCCTGTTCTCTCATAATCCATTTTCTTCTCGTTTTTCATCGCTGAATCACGCTGGCAACCAACGCCTATATCGCGACACAATTTGTCTTTGCCTCAAGTCTTCCGTCTCTACTTGAACCCGAATCTGTGCCCGGATCTTCCCTACGTCCTCGTCGAATCTTATCCGTTGCTGGCCGAAGCCACACGACCCCAAATACATAACAAACAATGCCTTCCGTTGCTGGAAAACCGCAAACCCTTTACGACAAGGTTCTTCAGGCCCACGTTGTCGACCAGAAGCTCGATGGCACCGCTCTAATCTTCATCGGTATGTGGTTCTGCTGTTTGCTTGCTGTCATAGCTACTAGCACTGTAGTGTGTCATAGCACTTGTAGCGAATGAACGCCATCTAACTCACTGATTTTTCATCATTAGACCGTCATCTGGTTCACGAAGTCACTTCTCCTGTAAGTTATAAGCCATAAATTACCTTATTGGCTATAGACAGCCACTAACAGTTTTCAACCCCTGCAGCAAGCTTTCGAGGGTCTTAAGAATGCTGGCCGTCAGGTCAGACGGCCTGACTGCACTCTGGCCACAACTGATCACGTAAGTTGAAGATCTCCGCTATCCCATTGCGCCGCATAACCATATTCTAACGGCTTGTTTTTAGAATGTCCCCACCACCTCCAGAAAAGGCATGAAGGACACTGCTTCCTTCATCAAGCAGGAGGACTCTCGTCTCCAGTGCACCACTCTGGAGGAGAACGTAAAAGACTTTGGCCTGACCTACTTCGGCCTGGGTGACAACCGCCAGGGTATCGTTCACGTCATTGGCCCTGAGCAGGGCTTCACCCTTCCTGGTACCACCGTTGTATGCGGTGATTCTCACACATCAACCCACGGTGCCTTTGGTGCCCTGGCTTTTGGTATCGGTACCTCTGAAGTCGAGCATGTCCTGGCTACCCAGTGCCTGATCACCAAGCCTAGCAAAAACATGCGCGTTCAAGTCGATGGTGTTCTGAGCCCCGGTGTGAGCTCAAAGGATATCGTCCTGTACGTCATCGGCCAGATCGGTACTGCTGGTGGTAACGGTTGTGTCATTGAGTTCTGCGGCTCTGTAATCCGTGAGCTGTCCATTGAGGCTCGTATGTCCATTTGCAATATGTCCATCGAGGGTGGTGCTCGTGCTGGTATGGTTGCTCCCGATGAGATCACCTTCGAGTATCTGAAGGGCCGCCCTCTGGCGCCCAAGTACGGCTCTGAGGAGTGGAACCGTGCTGTCGCATACTGGAAGTCGCTGAAATCCGACCCTGACGCCAAGTACGACATTGACGTCTTTATTGATGCTAAGGACATTCCTCCTACTGTCACCTGGGGTACTAGCCCCGAAGCTACTATCTCGATTTCCGGCAAGGTTCCCGACCCCGAGGATGATGCGCAGTTCCCCACTGAGTCGCAGAAGGCGTCTGCCCGTCGTATGCTTAACTACATGGGCCTGACCGCCGGTGTTCCCATGGAGGAGGTTGCCGTTGACAAGGTTTTCATTGGATCTTGCACCAACTCTCGTATCGAAGACCTGCGCGCTGCTGCTTTCGTCGTCAAGGGCCGCCAGATTGCTCCTAATGTCAAGAGCGCCATGGTCGTGCCTGGCTCTGGTCTGGTGAAGAAGCAGGCTGAGAGCGAAGGCCTGGATAAGATCTTCCTTGATGCTGGCTTTGAGTGGAGAGAGGCCGGTTGCTCCATGTGCCTGGGCATGAACCCCGATATTCTGTCTCCTCATGAGCGCTGCGCCAGTACTAGCAACCGTAACTTCGAAGGTCGCCAAGGTGCTCTGGGCCGCACTCACCTAATGTCTCCTGTTATGGCTGCCGCTGCCGGTATCACCGGTAGGCTGACTGACGTTCGGAAACTGATCACATACACTGCTACTCCTCATATCCAGGCTGTCATCGTTCCTGACGAGCCTGCTTATGTTGATGAATCGGTGGAGGGTGATGCTCACCAGGAGGAGGTTATTGGTGATGTACCTGAGGACAACGCTCCCCACATCAACACCTCTGCTCAACAAGTTGGTGCTGGCGGCTCCACTGGCCTGCCGAAGTTCATCACTCTCAAGGGTACCGCGGCTCCCCTTGACCTGTCTAACGTTGATACCGATGCTATCATTCCTAAGCAATTCCTGAAGACCATCAAGCGTACTGGTCTTGGCACGGCCTTGTTCTACGAGCACCGCTACATCTCCGATGGTGTCGAGAACCCCAACTTCGTTCTGAACAAGCCCCAGTACCGCAAGTCCTGCATCCTGGTTGTCACTGGTCCTAACTTCGGCTGCGGTTCTTCGCGTGAGCACGCCCCCTGGGCTCTCAACGACTTTGGTATCCGCTGTGTGATTGCTCCCTCGTTTGCCGATATCTTCTTCAACAACACCTTCAAGAATGGCATGCTTCCTATTCCGATCACCAACGAGGCTGACCTGACTGCCATCGCGCAGGTCGCTCGTGAGAACCGTGATATCGAAATCGATCTGCCTAACCAGCTGATCAAGGACGACACCGGCAAGACCATCTGCAGCTTCGAGGTCGAGGAGTTCCGTAAGCACTGCCTGATCAACGGTCTGGATGATATTGGTTTGACCATGCAGCTGGAGGACAAGATCCGCGACTATGAACGCCGCATGACTCTCAACACTCCTTGGTTAGATGGTCATGCCTACCTGAAGCTAGGCAAAGATGGCCGTCTGGCTGCTAAGGCTGTGCCCCTGCCTAAAACCAACCGCGGAGAGATCAAAACCTCTCCTCTGGATTGGTAAAGGCAAGAATGTACAGTAATAAATAACAAAAAGTACATATAATACGAAAGAAGGATAAAGCATCCGTAAAAAAAAGGGAGGAGCTTTTATTAGACGAGGAGAATTTGGGTATCATCTGGGTTTTAATGGCGCACGGGACGTTATCATAATGCGGGACTCCGGAAGTGTCTTGGTCGAAAGACGCGGAGCATGGATCATTTTCATTGTCATTGCTATTTTATACATATTTCTTTTCTTACATATATCAGGGCGTATAAGCCCGTATTTCCTTGCTTATTATTACATGCTCTGTGTAATGGAATGGATAAACGATAGGCTAGTTTGAGTGATTAGTTACACTATAATATGTACACATATATTTACATGTATGTACAACTATGTGCATATCTGTATGTATGACCTGTACTCGGCTTTGTGGGGGTCAAGCGGCTCTTTTGTCTGTAACCCCTGGCCTGGACCTTTTTAGGCCTTCTTCCCTTACGCTTGTAATAGTCGTTATGGTGTCTGTTTTGTACAACTGTGTGAGCTTAGCTGACCAAAAACTGGCTGACTCATTTGTACTTTTGTTGGCTGGTCAATTTGTCCTGCATACCCGTGAGATCTGCCAGACCAGGGTTTGAAGAAGACTAAATCAGCTCTAGTTAGCCTATTAATAAATATAGGGCAGAAGAAAGAGACCTAATCTTTCTCTTTTCTCGGTTGATTGTTAGCTCTATGGTGATCACGTGAAGGGTGCATGAGCTTTCAAAGGAGGATCGTCCTCTTCTCTCCTGTTCATGATAGTTCATATGTATCTTGCCGCTATATTGCAGACACATCACTAGAGCAAAATGGATGTAGAAGAATTAACAGCACTTTTTGGGCCTCCCATTGAAGATGTCGACGAAGGCGAGTCCAACCCAGAAAGACAGAAAAAATCTGAACGAAGAGATGCCAACGCAAAACCAAGCCAAAACTTTGTTTTTAACTCATAGAACGACATAGAAACCTTTTTGCTATACTCAGGGACTCAATCCAAAGGAAACCTTGGCTTTGTGGATCCACGAGCCACCAGCGTCGAAGTAAGTGTAGCAGGACGAGATTTTACCATTACGCAATCGCCGGGAGTTTTATCGTCACAGCGCGCCGGCGGGACTACGGGTGCCGTAGTATGGAAGATCACGCCGCAATTAGGGACATGGCTAGCATCAGCGCAGAACCCCCTCCGGCGATTCTTTTCATCGCTGCCCAACGGGAACCCCGTAGTAGTTTCGGGAACGAGCAAATCCCGGCGGAGGAAAGCCGGTAGTAGTCATTCCAACGGCGATAGTAATAGTAGTGATAGAGGGCTTGGTGAGGGTCGTGGCAAGAGCTATGTCTTGGAGCTTGGCTGTGGTATATCGGGTATTCTGGCATTGACCTTGGGTCCGAAAGTGGAGAGATATGTACTCTCGGATCAAGATTATGTGCTGAAGATACTTCGGGGAAACATCGAAGAGAACGCACCCGGCGCTTGGCGAGATACACATTCTCGTCACATAGACGACGATCAACACCACCATCACGGCCATAAAGCCCACCACACACGCCATTCCACCAAACTACAAGACTCCAACCACAAGCGTCGCGGCGGGCCCGTGTCATCATCGTCTCCGTTCTCTTCATCTACCGCAACAGCAGCAGCGAATTCAACCTCGAGCAACAGTACTGGTGGTGGTGGTGCTTCGGCATCTGGAAGCCCTTCGACTGATATGGGAGGATACATCTCGTTCGAGACACTGGACTGGGAAGAGACAGTGCCGTCAGGGAAACTTACGGGAATACCGGGAGTCGAATCTTTTGATCTCGTACTTGCTTGTGATTGTGTTTACAACGAAGCTTTAGTACAACCGCTAGTCGAGACATGTGCAGATGTATGTCGTCTTCGCGAAACAGGTACGTTTGTTTTTTCTTCTTTGACATCTATCTCTATATGTTTGTTTGCATAGAAATACTAACATTGTGTATGTACATTTCGTTGAAGAAAACGAAAAGCACGTAGATAATAAAGACTGGAAAAAGATGCCGACACTGTGTCTAGTCGCCCAGCAACTCCGCGATCATAGTGTCTTTGAGGCCTGGATGAATGAGTTTTATACACACTTTCATACTTGGAGAATCCCCGATGAACAACTACCCGAAGAACTACGTTCAAGTAGTGGATTTGCCATTCATGTGGGTGTCGTCCGGTCATCACCGATAGGTTAATATTCAAGTCACATTACATGGGTTTGTATATAATGGAGGACGAAAAAAGAAGGAAAATTAGAGAAATGGAACTCATGTATATATTGCATATAATTGTCAATACCAAAGTATATAAAAAAAGCCCATTGCCAAATAGTAGAAAAACCCATGGAGGAAAGAAAATGAAAAGTATATAAATCACCTAGCAAGCAAACCCCCAGCAAAATGGCAACAAGTCAGATAAAAAACCAGAAAAAAAAATAGCAAAACAGTGATGTCTGCTGCTGTATATATAAGAGGAGAGGAAAGCAAGAAAAGGCAACAAAAAAAGATGAGTGTAATTTTCCTTCTTTAACACTCGGAGCGTTATATATGAAAACGAAGAAAAAAAGGATATGAAAAGATATAATAAAAAAAAAAGAGAAAAAAATAAGGAAGTATACATGGCCCTCCATCTAACGTAGAGAACAAAAGGGGTTTATGAGATTCAGTAAAGAAGATGATGGAGAAAAGACCGGAAAGGGGGGGAAGGAAAACAGAAGCTGATGAGAGAGAGAGGGAGGGAAAGAAGCCCATATACCCTCTAAAAAAGAAACAAAAAAGCTATTTTTATAGTTTGGTCGTGTCGTCTTTAAAGCTTCAAGACGGTGCGGGAAGGAAAAGCAAAAGCAGGAACATCTTTTCATACCAGACCGTCATATAGAGATAGGGCAGAGACGATAGTCTCATCACGCTTCGAGCCCTCCTTGAACTCGGCCATATCCAACGAGCCATTCTCGTCCTTGTCCATCATGCGGAAGATCTTACGCACACGCTTCTCGGGCGTGTCCTCATCCTCGGGCAACTTGACCATAGATCCAACCTAGACGATGAGTGTTAGCATGTTTCTAGTACATTGGCAACTATATCCATGAGTGATCAAGTAAGAGGTAGGTCGTGACTTGGCTTACCATCTTGTAGATAGCTTCGACAATCTTGAGCATTTCTTCGTAGCTGATACGACCGTCACCGTCTATATCGTATAGCTGGAATGCCCACTCCAGTTTTTCTTCCATCTTGCCGCGACTAGTGACACTCAGAGCGCAGATAAACTCTTTGAAGTCAATGAAACCTGACTTGTCGCTATCGAACACATTGAAGACATAATCGGCAAAGGAACTTGGGTCGCCAAAGGGAAAGAACTGGCGGTATATCTTCTGGAATTCATCCTTGGTCAGGTTGCCACTTGGGCAGTCTTTCAGGAAACCTGTATATACGAGATAAAAGTTAATATCGGATGCTAATACCAGCTCGCGTTACAGCACCCAAGAAGAACAAAAGACAGAAGAAAGAGAAAAAAGTAAAACAAGAACACAAGAACACAAGAACACAAGAAAATATAGTATGAAACAGGAGATAATTACCCTTGTACCACTGTTGTAGTTCCTTCTTGTCGAAGTTAGTGGACTTTTGCAGCTCAACCAGTTGCTCCTGGGAGAGTTTCGACTGACTAAAAACAACAAGAAAAGAGCGATGTTAGTCAGAATAAGCATAGTAGCTTGTTTGGGATGTTGAGTGGGTATAAGGGTGTTTCAAGAAGGTTGACATGGAGCCCTTGTTAGTGATGGGCAGATTGTTTGTTTGTGAATGAGCCGGAACGTGAGGTCCTGTCCTGTCTATCTATTGGTGTCTTTTATTGGTCGTTTCAAAGTCTAAGTGGCTTTGTTGTCATTGTCGATGTTGCTGTTGTTCTTGTGATGTGCAAACATTTCTGTCGTTGTGAGCTAAACACAATGACTAGGAAGCATCTGGACGGAGAGACCAGGGCCAGCCTTGTCAAAGTTACGCTGTTGTTTATGATATTGCTGCTGCTGCTGTCACTGCGATATGCACGATAGGCTGGCCAAGCTGTAAGATGACGTGTGCTGCGCGAGTAATCGATGCATGCGATTTAGGCCTAGAAGCGATAGAACCGAAGGAGGATGGACTTTCGGGCTATATTGAATCGTAACGGCCAGCGTTGGCGCTAAAAAAGACGGAGCTAGAAGCACTGGAGAGACAAGCAGCGCATCATGTCGCGGTTGTTGGTGTTTCAGCAGCCATTGATGTGAAAGCTGGACCCCTCCCCCCTCTCTTCCATCCCCTCAATCATACGTTTTAGTAGAAGAGTGCTTCATATAAATGATCTTCGCAAAAGCCAGATCAAGGTGGACATATGCCCAATCGGGCATATGAGGGGACTAGTCGAGTTGAGGAGATATGAGTGTCGCGTGGGCAGTGTTTTAGCTGGCTTTATCAATGTGCGCATATGTAGTAGGACAGCTCGCAATTGCGACAACAGTTTTCCCAAAGCAGGAGAAGCAGCAGCAATATCTTCGATAGCGATTGGAGCGGCTTGAGTCGAGAAAGAGTGCGCAGTTGTGGCTACAAAGACGTCACAGAGACAGAAAATAAACAGCAATGGGCTAGCTAGCCAGTATAACTAGCTGGTCTGTCTAGTTTCTATGCTCGGTTCTTTTTGCTGGTTCGGTCGATTGGATCGCGGAATTCTCCGGTACGGATTTCGATAGACTAATGATGTCGTGATAAAGCTATTAGAGCAACAAGGCTATTCAAGCAACGGACAATATAGCGGCGCGTTCTAGTAGGATATCCTGGCGATGATAGCAGTTCAATAGACTGAAGCCGGCGCTTCAGGGCCGGTTAGGTGGACAATGGACACAGCAAAGCAGATAGACAGACAGGCCTGGAGGATGACAGTGAGAGGACTGGGATAGATTAGAGAGCGAAACTTACGATTTACCCATGATGGCGACGAGGAAAGTGGTGATGATGAGGGGCAGGTGATTCGCTTGTGGCAGAGAGAAAAGATGGAAGAATCACAATGCAGAATCCAAAGGCAGATTCAGAGGGCAATGAGAGCGCGAGATAAAAGTTCAAGCTCGAAAAAAAAACAAGAATATGAAAGAATAAAAGGGAAAGAGAAAGTTGGTTGTGGTGCAGGAAGAGAAAAAAGGTCGAGAGCAAAATCTGGGCGAGGAGAAGGCTAAGCTTATAGTGGGTTTAGCAGGCTGTCTTATAGGGCCCTGCAGTGCCTAAGTTATCACAATGAAAAAGAGTAGCAATAAAAAACAGCAACAAAGGCAGCAATAATAGAGATAACAGATGACAAAAGAACCAGCGACCTTAAGCAAAATCCACAGCTAAAGCTTAGCGCTCCTTATGTTCTCAGCATTATCGAGTGCTATTTCTAAGGCTAGAGTAGTCAGCTTCCGCCACCACAAGGCAAAACATCAGCTGGTGAAGCGCTTGGTATTGCTATGTCCCATTCATTTTGATCTATTTCTTCGTCTGCTAGTAGAGAGCTGTTATATCCATAGCAAAAAATACAAAAAGCCAGATGGCACAGAGTGAAAACCCAAGGCAATAAACGCCAAGCCCTTGATCCTCGGCCAAGTAAACGGGGACTTTGTAAGTGCCCGCCAATACAATCTAAGCACTAGAAAGGCAGCTGATTTATTTCCCAAAGCCTTGTTTTTACTCTCTACTTCTATTTATTCCCGACTATCTTCGTAGTATGGTTATTTGCAGTCTCAATTGACCCAATTGAGGCTGAACCGATCTCCGTCTCCGTGTTGTGTATAAGAAACCAAGAGACCCCCACCTTGCTATTGAGGTCCTCAGCTGCAGCTACTTGACTGTAAGAGTTGCTGTGCTGTTTTTTATATATACTTGCTTCATTGATTTTTTTTGGCTAGGTTCCTATGTAAGAGCTGTAACTGTCAGACCGCCAGCCGCTGCAACCCCGCACGTGTCGATGACAAGCAAATTTCTATCTAACAATTCAAAAAATATATCTGATGTCAGGCAAGCCTACTAAAAAAAAATAAAAAAAAAAGGCAAAAATGGGCCAAGCCCTTGAGAGCCTCTCTTTCTAACCTGCCTACTTCTTTATTTCATTCTAGTAAGTAGAAAAAGGAGTACAGAAATATAAACTCATCCACGAGGAGCCTAAACTCACCGTCTTCTTACAACCAAAGCGGTTCCAGTATCCTCGTAGCCAAGGCCTTCCCACATTTAACGGTGCAGGCTCCGCCACCTTTTTTTCTGGCTAGCCTATTCTCACGACAACACTGATATAGCAAAATACATACAAGTTGCCTATAAATCCCAACCTTGCAATATACAGTTATATATGTACATATATGTATGCACAACGTACATGCATGTGTCTATGGTATGCTAAGGAGTCAACTAAATATTCACCCTGTTCAACTTACATACAATACAACTATCTGTACACACTACTCGTGCCACAAATTCATTCTTTTCTGTTGTCTTTTCAATAGCCAATTCTCGAACCTCCCTCCCGGCTAATACTATATTCATCTTTGTTTAAGACAGCTAGCTATACATTGTGGCTGTGCAACTTTTCGAAAAACTATCCAAGAATTATTCATCTTGTACTTTTCATCCCATCCCATCCCATCCCATCCTCCCTGCTGCCTTGTATCACAACAAAATAACTATAACAAGGCGATCAAAAGAAAGCCCTCTTTTCCCGGCTGGTATATGTATTTACATCAGGTTTGCTCATCACAAGGCAAGCCAAGCCCTAAGGCTATGTTACTAGTACAGCCACAAATAGAAAAGTAGAAGAAAAAACTAAAACTTACTCATCACGCGAGGCTTTGCAATTTGTGTATTCGAAAAACTTATTTGTATTTGTACTTGTTGAAATATAAAAGGTTGTGGCAAGATGACATCTCGTTGCATATTACGCATACTATAACCGAACTTCCAGGGTTATATCACTGTAACCCTAGTTGTGACATCATGAGCATCTCATCCATGCAGTGTTTCGTCGCATTTATGACCGTATAGAATAGTAGAAAAAGCTAGTTTGAGAGCACAGACGTCATGTCATGGTGTACAATATATATTGTATTTGTAATACATATAAACGCTGTTCTACACTAGCCTGTACATAAGATTGAGAATGTCTATTTTGGTAAGAGAATCCCTTAGAAGCCTCCAATTAATGCATTGCAGATATGTAGTATAAAGATAAAAAAGAAGATATCGTGTAGTGTGTTTACGGTGAAAAAGCAGAAAGAGTGTCAAAAAAGGATATAAAAAGGTCGTTCCATCGTTCGTTATGATAGATATCCAAGTATGAATGAAGAAGAAATGATGAACCTGCTTTGGGCGCCAACAAACAAAAGTAAATCTAGAAAATGAAAAGCCAATATAGAGAGCGAACCGGAGGGAGAAAATAAGAAATGGATACGAAGAATATATCGAGAAAAAAGAACGTATAGTAGACGATGCATTGCAATCAACCAATGACGGCCTTCATACTTAGTGTCTCTAGGAAGCTTCCTAGATCCTCTTTCTTCACTTCAACAACGCAGTGCTCAAAGCTATCAACGCGTACGCGGGCATTGGTTTCATTGATGACTTCTTGGAACGCCGCACCGAACTTATTCAAACCATAGCCGCGCTGCTGAGAGGCTTCGATGGCATCATCGTCTTCATCATCGTCGTCACTGTCCGATTCTGATTCTGATGCCTCAGACTCTGTGTCCAACTCATCATCCTCATCTTCATCGTCGCCATCATTGGCAATTTTAACATCACCATCTTCTGCTGCGTCCGCTGCTGCGCTGCTCTTTTCGCTTTTCACCGCCTTCTTTTCGGCCTTGACTGCAAGGCGCGCCTCGCGCTTCTCTTCACGGATCTTGGCTTTGGCAGCGCGTGAGGCTTCTCGAATCTTTGCCTTCTTTTCGCGCTCCTCTTTGCGTTTCCGTAACGACTCCTTGTTTAGGAACGCCGTATCAGGACCACCTCCACCACCCGTACCGACCACTGTATACACACCGCGCTTCTCGTCAAGACTAGCAGCTACTAGTGGCGTACCACGACCTTGGTGGGAGAGTTTGCCGAGCTGGTCGCGCTCCTGTTCTGTAAGCGCTTCGCCAACCCATAGTGCAAGTTTGGTTAGCGCAGCAGGATGTGTGAAAAGCTCAACATCAGTGCCATCTTTGACGACACAGAGACGGAAAGCGCGCAGGTGTTTGATTTGGCGCTTGTTGATGAGAGATGTGCCGGTGCGGTAAATAGCACGGTGTAAGTATTGCGCCGTGGCTAAGCCGCCTTTGAGGGCATCGATACTGTTTGCAATGGAAGGTGGTTAGTATACATTACTTGGTCATGTGTCTTAATATGTTTGATCTTACTTGTCGAGAGCATCGTAAGCTTGCCAGAACCGTGTGATCCATTCGTCTACACGAGCCTCGCCATTCAAGTCCTCTTCTGTAACAGGAGCACCGTAATAATCATCTCGATCCCTGGTAGCGTGATCTTTGCCAACTTCTAGAATGGCACCAATGATAACGACAACGTCCTGTGCACTCAACGTAGCCCTCCAGCCCCAACTACGGACAAACCCCCAACCATCCTTTGCACCAGCGCGGTCCTTGCCGTCTGATTCTAGCGACGGCACCATCTCATCCAGGTTGTATAGACCGGCGTACTTGAGTAGCTTCTGGCGTAGGTCCCGCTTGAGCGCAACATCCATATGAACATAACTCTGCTTGCACTGGACCAGACTAACGCCCATCTTTGCGAGAAGCTTGTGTAGTCGTTTCAGGCCGGGCTCGCTCCAGGTACGCAAGCGCGAGAAAAGATATGGGGAGTGTAGCATACTATCGTAGAGACTCCAGTGACGGATGAGGAGGAACTTGGGCTCCGGAGAAAGGCGAATGCCATTATCATCAGGGCCACGCGCCGTGGTAGGAATGATACCTTTGTCTTCGGGTATTATCCCCGAAACATCAGGTGGATTCAAACGTCTGACTTCATCACGGAGCACTTGACGAATACGAGATCCTCGGACACCAAGCCACCCGGAAACCACCGAGTCGTTACCGCGCACGGGCGCGCAATTCCAGCGGATGAACGGCCGTAGAGCTCAGTAGATGTCACTCCAACGATACAAAACCATAGTAGGTCATTGTCATCGCGGCCCAGCTCCGATGCTAGGGCATACATGGTGGATGATATAGGATCTGAGAAGGAAGAACCCATTTGGTAGTACTTGCGGATGATGAGTTCATTCTCGTCACGCATACGCAGCAGCCGGCGCTTAAGTGTGCGGGCTGACGGTCCTTTCTGAGGTTGGGCGCCACTAGGCATAGCATACGGGTCACTCTCAGGTACTGTGAGGTTTTGTGCGCCATTATTGCCGCGAGCAACCATCAGGCCACGGCCAGTAGGCTTCTCTGGAATTGGCGTAGACGAATTACTACGTCGTCTTTGCCGTGGGCGGTCTTCGTCGTCGCTGTCTTCGTCATCGGAGAACCGCACATCCCAGCTTTTGCGCTTCTGGCCTGTTTGTGGCACATCCATAGGGTCGTCTTCCTCACTCTCGTCATCGTCTGAGTTTCCGAGATCCTCAGTGTCGTCAAGATCGGGCATACTTACTAAGGCGGTGTAGGCCTCTTGCTCGGCAGATAGCGTTTCGTCAATATCACCGTCGTCAAATGCAATGATGCCACCGCCACCTGACTTGTAGTTGTGGGTGATTTTTCCGCTCTCGATACCGATCGTCGTTTCGGTTGTGGCGGGGTCAGATGGACATCCGCCAAAGACATTAGATAAATTCCACGGACGGTGCGAGTCTAATAGCCATACCTCGACGCCACTATAGGCCGGTGTATCGTCTTCGGGCTCGAGGCCCAGCACAGAGCCCATATCAGCCATGCCACCGACGCCCAAGCATACAACGACGCCGCCACTTCCGCCCTTGGACTGCATCATCGGAGCGACCAGCTCCTGGCCAGCCTTTTCGAGGTCTGCGTAGCCAGCAATAGGCTGAATCTTATGTTGGATGTAGTCATGCTTGAACATGCGAGTTAGGATATGACAGGCACAGAGAGCATCGGGTTCTAGAGCTACGAGGATCAGGACGGGTGGTGATAGTGGGTGTCGAGAACGCTGCAGTTGCACGTAGAGCTTGGCTAGTAGATCCCGCGGGAGATACATCGTAGCTGAGATCAAGCCGAGATGAAGCCAGGCTGAGGCACTGGTGACTGAGCGATGGTAGCGGAAGGTGTAGTAGTAATAGCAGTAGTGATAGTGGTAGTTATAGAGAATCGGCGGCCAAAGGACGGAGCGGAATTTGCAGACGAGATCGCGGCACGATGCAGATCTCTGGCGGACAGGCGAAAATCGAAGATTGTTACGATGATGGAGACGACGAAAGTCGGAATAAGAGAAGCAAAAAACACAGCAAAGAGATGTTGATAGCAGGGCTACCTCTTGTCGTTATATCGGAAGGAGGTCGATGGCGGGTGAAAGAAGAAAAAAAGACAGAACGTGATAAGTCTGGCGGGCCAGTTGCAGGGCAGGAACCAAATATGAATGTGAAGATGTTATGTTCGTCTATTTGTGTTCTCCTCCTTCCTGCCTTGTGCAGTAGCTGCCCTAAATGAAACCAAACGCCGTCTCTTTTCGAAATAATGTAAGTATAATTCTTATAAGTCAACAATGGCACTGGAACTCAGATCGGGTTTTGAAGTTTTCAACAGCTATGCAGTAAACAATGTCTAGAGAATTCCAGATGGCGTTTAGTTGTTGTTTTTGTCTTCGGTTCCTATGGTGAATGGATTGTCATAGTATTGTCCCACTTCAGGCCCTCTTGCTTGTTCTAGTCCCCGCCCTTGACCTTTTTTTGCCTGTGCTTTCCAGGAAACTTTGAAGAACGTCGCGCCTTCTTTTTTTTCACTTAAGTTGGCTGGTCTCTAAAAACGCGCCTAGGCAAGCACAAACAAGACGCTAGCGCGTTATGAAGTGGGGCCTACTATGGCCTCTTTGGGATAAACATGTGGCTAATGGCGTTAGTGTGGCGCTCCCCTATCACCAAGTTGTTGGTCTACTTACCTTCATTATAGGCAATTCAATCCAAGCTTCAGATATTTCCTCTCAGATCAAGTACATTTACAAATCTTATCACAGTCAAATCCAATGCAGATTTCCACAAGATGCTCAAAACGTCGACCTACCCACAGGGTTCTGCCATCCAAGCTATAGTACAAACGACGACACTCCAACTATTGACCTCCTGCATAGAATCTTCTCTTTGGTCTCTGCAGACTTTCAAGCAATGCAACGCTAGCGGCGGTCTACAAGTGAGTTATCCGCCACAGTAGGTCGAAATAATCGTCCACAAATGCTCTGTACAAGGCGGTCAGCACAGACAGCATGCAATACACTATATGGAACCTATAGAAATACACATCTATATATTTATACGTCTGGCATGTAGCATATATACATATATTATCATATGCAGCCTGTAGTGTCTGGTCTGTGTACACGCAGAATCCCTCTACCAATATGTGTTCCTTCATCGCCAAAGTTGTACGCAATAACCCGAAATCGAGAGGCTTGGACTCTATCCGATGTTCTGATCCAGTGTCAGTTACCATGACCATGTAGTTGGAATCTAAGTCAAAGTTGGCTGAAAGTGGCCACCTGTAACCGCCTACATTATCTCTAATATATACATTACTTCAAGTACATGCTCTTTTCAACGCTGTGACACCCGACTAGAAGGTATATGCGATGAGGCCATCGGAATACCCAGTATGTATGTGCCATAACCGCCAGCACAGTGACTTACTACTATTATCGATGCTTCGTTCGCTACATGCACTGATACGCCAGTGAAGATGACTGTCTATTCTTACCACGCAGGTTCTAGTCCTTCATTTAAGATCATTTTAGAAGTTGTCACACACGGGCTCAAATAAGGCATGGCGTCTACTCCCGTGTCCAATGCTTTGAATGGCCTAGCTGATCGGTGACCCAAAACAATCTCTCGCCTATCTTTCTATTCGTCTTTTGGCTTGATCAGCTCATTTGCCAATCTTATAAAACGCTCTAATATAACAAGAAAATATTGCACTAGAATGATCTGGCATCGCTATTATCCGACCGGTCGATCGTCAATATATAGATAAGTGAGTGTGTCAAATGAAAGTATCAGTTTGCCAATTCATTGTACACGATTTTCCAAGGGCAGTCGTTGGCTCAAGTTACCTATTTGTGCACCATGACATGTCCTGATATTCACACGTAACCTCAAATACATATAATTGCTATCGTTTGCATGAGAATGAAGACGAGGATGAGTCTAAGCACGATATTAATAACCCGAGAATAATAGTTTGACATATTTGCTACATGCCATAGGGCATTTCTTCTGTCGAGTTTATAAAGTCGAGTTTGATTCTCAGAAACAACGGATGCCAAGAATCCCAGTATATGAGATGTACATAAAAAAGTAATGAATTTATAGATATCTCTAGCTTAAATACCTATTGATCAGATAACTTAGTCGGATTGTTCGGAGACTAATCGCGTATATCTCGGAAGTGTGTACATAGAGTAAATTAGCATGGCTATGGAAATCTCACGATATCTTGTAAATACAAACAAAAACGCCAAGCATAACATGCTACAGCATGACCTCATTAAGAGACCGTCGAAAGTTTAAGTACACTCAGAGTCTATAATGATATACATTCTAGATGTTGAGAAAACTACTATAAAAGACATATATACATGCTATCATGATGAAGGGATGAGAGAATACAGACCCGTCTAGAACAGCTTTGATAGCATTCGAGTGTAGAGACAGCAAGAAGCAAGGTGCAATGATCAAGTTTCATGATGCCAATACAGACTCTAAAAGACTCCGAGGGGATCCTTATCTTGGGTCATGAGATGAAAGATGAGAGAATCGACCCATTGAGTCTTCTCAAGCGGATCCAGTCCTGTTCATTGAAATCAAAAAGCCTAGCTTAAGTAATTGGCGGTTGCTCATGGGAAATGAGTCGAAGGGAGCCCGTGCTTCATCCAGATATTCTCGAGGTCTTTTCTTCACTCAATACTTAATCATTGAGTCTATTTGTAGCTACAAATGCGTTCTACGGATACTAGCTTAAATCCGTATGGTACGAGAAACCATCGAAGAGAGACAAGAGGAAATAGTAAAAAAAAGACATAATATGTAGATGGCCAACGGGGAACTTGCCCGGGGAACTATGAAAACCAAAAACCTAGTACAAGATACAAGGATACAAGGCCTAAGAAAAGCATGGGAAAAAAACAGGCTAACTAACAAACCGAACAAATGCTTCATCTTGTGATTCAAGACTGCAGGTTGGACTACATCAAGTTAAGCCAACATCAAACACATGGTGCTGTTTAGTCATTCAGATGCTAAAATACGATACTATCTCCTAGAAGATAAGAATCAGCTTCTATAACTGGTACTATGCAACAGCACTTGCATATAGAGCACATGGACACATGCAAGACCCGACCAGAAGACGGGGAAGAAGGGTGACTTTCCATCCCAACCACCCGTCCATATTTAGTATACCTAAAACATCTGCAAGTGTTCGCATTTGCAAGACCGATTGTAGACGGTAGCAGATAGTGAATACAGTGAAGAGGCAAGAAGCAGTAAGAGGTGATGAGGCCGGCAAGACTTATCATACATAGTTGAGAACTGTCAAAGAACCCTACTTCTCGGCCGTTTGTTCTGTTACTAGTAGTTTTCCCCAGAATACACATAGAGCTAGCTTGCTTGAAGAAAATAAATCTCCGTGGCTTGTCGTCTTTGTATAGCATAGCGTTCTTAGCCTAGAGTTCTTAGCCTAGAGTGTATTATCCCTTCTTCAGCTTTCTTTCCTCCGCTCATCTTCTCTCAATTCTCTCTTTTCCTTTCCAACAATCTTTCCTCTCGACTCAACCATGCTTTCTTCACATACAACTTGATGCTCGGTATTTACTGTAAATCACAGGCCACTATGTCTCCAGGGCCGCCCTCGGACGGCGTAGAACGAATAGAAAATAAAAGCGAGACAAGAACGGCAGAGCTACAAGGAAAAGAGACAATTCAACCAAGATTGAGAGAAAGTCAGTATAGATTTCCGTAATTATATGCCTGTATAAAACATCATAGACAGATAAGAACAGGGACAGGAACAGCTCAACAGCAAGGCTATATTAGCCAAAATTCCGGCGCCAACAGGCTACCTCTCAAGTGGCCAGTAGGACGACTCTAAAGTGGATACAAGCAGTATCAGTAAGCAAGGACGGTAGCAACAGCACAGCAAACATACTGCTGGCGAAACAAAAATCAGGCCATAATCATAGACTTGGCAGCAAAGACGCTCTTTTGTTATTTGATTTTCTTTTTTTCTTTTCCGCATCGAGAACCTTTTTTCGTACACGGACTTTTTGGGGGCTGACAATATCTTTTTTTTTCCTTAATTCTCTTCTACTATGGTAGTTTCCGTTCGTTATGAGTATTGCGGGCGCTGAAAGCCGCCTATAATTTCGGAGTAGCTACTTTTTGCCATATTCATTCTCGAGTACATATACATGTAGTTCTTGCTCGAATAGGTGGGTACTGTTCAGCATTATAGCAACACAAAAGCATTGTTCTAGTGCGCGAACGGCATTAGCGGCCTTTTTCGTCTCGTTTTACCTGCTTCCATTCCTACTCTTTCTAGTCGATCCTATGAAGGAAACGCCGGCAAAGTAAAATGGAAACAGCTAATGGCAGAATTTGCCTCAGGGTCTTTTACAGTCAGTATAATTCGTCTAAGCAGAGAAGTCAATCATAGTTGAGCTTTTATCAGCCACTATGGCTCATTTGTTTGTTCATGCGATGAGGTAAGCATCATAGCCTTCATAATATTCAAACCTCAAGTCTGCCTTAACAAGCACAGATGCCAGTCTAGCCAAGCACTCAAGTCCTATCACAACCTGGTTTGCCCTTTATGATAGCCATTTACCCCATTCGCTCTCCATTCTACCTGTCAAGCTGTAGAGAAGGGCCAACCCTATACACTTTTATATAGTGTTTCTTGGCAGACTGTACAGTATGTCTTTCTTGGGGCATTGAGGCATAAATGACCAATCCGAAGTTTCTGTACACTTGACATACAGCCAGAACGTCAGTTCAGTATATACTGCACTCTTGGCATCTCCAACGCTCTACGGGCCTTGATCTAGACCTGTCTTTTTCCCTTCTGTCTGCTTATAGCACTTCTTATTTTGCTCCTAGACTTACGGCCGTTAGGAAACTACGTAGTTTGCCAGAGAAAATGAACAACGAAGCATAAGCAACGCTCTAGTGTGAAAAAAAAAAGAAAATATATAAACTATGGGGTTTTACCTTCCCTGGCACTGACCCTTGCCTCACTGGGTTATTTTGCCTTTTGACCTTTTTCCTTCTTCACAAATGTATGACATACCACTACAACTAAGAATTCTCCTAACTCACTATATGTAGCTATAGCTTCATGGTTAATGTAACAACACATATCAGTAAATTCTCCAGTCAGATCAATCCCAGGCACCATGTATGTACGAATCTGTATTCTTTATTTCCTCTACGATATATTCTCACATCATACTTTCTTTCAAGAATGATTGCTCGGCCTAGAGCCTACCGAGTCTGTTAGTATTGAGAGGCCCCATGCACTCGCGCACCAAGGGCTTCAACATGATTAACCTTCTTTTTCAGTAGTGCCCTTCTTTAGCGTACAATATTGGGCCCTCACGACATAGTTGGATCTCAGCCGTGATCTTCATATATCAGGGTCAGTCTCGATGTTCTGGCCAGCTAGTAACGACCAAGATTGGTTCAAAGGGTCTCATCTCACACATGTATGTATGTATGATGCAAAAGCTTCAGGACACGGATGGATTTTTTTACGGGACAGACAATACTAGTACCAATATTAAAGTCGCATCGCCCGTTAAACCCGCTTAGTGCAATCAATGCCCACCTTACTATTATATCTATGTACATGTACATACGTATGGTGAACTGAAGAAGGCAATCTACCATTGTGGTGCTTGCAGACCCTGGCCTGGCTTAAGCACATCTCCATCAGCTAGGGCTTGAAGATATGACATTACGAAGTATTTACCAGCGGTATTAACGGTGCTTGTACAGGCGTTCCCATTATGCCCACTTAAGTGGCATTGTCTACGGGTCTTCCCACACTAACTCATTTAGCTCTGAGCAAGAACTCAGTGATAACTGAAAAGTCTCAATTTAGCCTTGTTACAACGTTTATATACACATAAGATACGCACGTACGTACGTAGCAATATCCCGGGTTAGGAAAATCATAAGCCGGCTTCTCGACTCCCATAGTCTCTATTTATCATAGTCTCTATGTTATCTTTGTGAATCCTTGGTTGTCACAGCCAGAGAAAACTCTCCCGGGATTGACATTTGACTTCCTTCCTATACGGCATCCATTGCCGGACGGAGTAAGATGTAGTAGTTCTCTACTCACCTTTTCATCTTTATTCCAAGATCACTAGCACTAGCTTACTGGCAGGGCAGGCGAAGAGATAGGAACAAATAGTCGTAATCAGCGTTATATCCTAGCTCCGGAAATAACCACTAATGGTAAGTTCAGGGTGCTAGTCCACACCTTACAATTGTATGTATGGGGATGTCGACCATCCTCACTATAATTGTAAGGTCAGTCTACCAGGGCCCTTGACCGAGCCCGTGAGATCGACTAGAAATTGACATGTATGAGTGAACAAATGAGTTTGTCGTAGAAGAAAAATTAGCATTCTTGTCAAGTTGTCTTTTAACCAGTCGAACGAATATCAACAGTCTATAAAGCCAGAAACGGGAGATAGCACCGAAATCCGCTAACAGGGAGCGGCCCAAGTCTACACATACATAATTATCAGTTGCACATCCAAACCAAACATAGGCCTAGGCTAGTCCTTTTATCCCATTGAGGTCTTGGTTTTTTTCTGTAAGCCGCGTCTTTGAAGTAGAATGCCCATTACACTAGATATCAATGCATAATATTGACACTTGATTTTGCCCTCTGAACGGGCCCTTGTACGTAAATATGTATAACTTGAACGTCGGATTCTAGGAAGGCTGGTGCCCGTTGAGATAGCAAGATTCAGATAGTAAGAATGATAGCTCTTCGTCCGTCTTATTGCGTCACTAGTAAGTTTGGAGAAGACGACAATATGCGGTAAGGGAAAAGAAAACATTACAGAAAATAAAAAGATGTCAGGATGCCGGTTTCCTTGTTATATTGCCTCAGATGGGAACAGCCTAAGGGTAGTAATAAGTAAGCATGAGGGCACCATACAGCGCCTAGTTTCACTTCCTCACTTCTTCTATTACTATACCAACCCTAGTAGTGCTTTCAAATCGTTGGCATCTTCATGGGTCAAAAAAACAGGGCTTGAGAACTGTTACTCCCATTTGTGGATATGGGATACATGTATTAGTTACTGATAGTACAAAGAAAGCATGCAGTAAAGTTTAACAAGTGCAGTTTAGGCCAGCCTTTTCTTTCCTGTTCGGCGGGCCGTTCTTAGCCATGAGCATGAGACAACATGAAAAAGAAGCAAAAGGACTCTGCAGCTGCAGCTGCATATATGATCCCAGGTGAACGGGCTAGAAAGTTACTTTGGAGTGACCTTTCTTCAAGCAATATCCCTTCGAGCGACAACCCCAAAGAGAGATTCTTGACACTTTGTCGATTCCATATACTCGGAGCCCGGCCCACTGATAGTCTTCCGGGCGTACCAAGTCTACTGTTTCAAGTCAATAGAAATTCCTACCCAAGACTTGGTTTTGTTATACACAAGAACGTCATCTTGAACAGTCACAGTAGTGGATTCCCAGTACCAGTCCGGACTGACATTGAAACCGCTCTAGATCGATAGCCATGTAAGTTATATTAGCAGTACCAGGTTTTAGAGAGACGGGAAAGAAACAGCCAAACCGTATAATATAAGACTGCTATTACCTCAGCTGATCCAATATATCACTGGTATCTTCATTATCTGGTATTTTTTTTTCCTTTTTGTCTCGTTACCGTACCATTATGCCGGGACGAGCAATGCAAAGCAGAGCAGAGGAGGATAATTTTCCTTTTGAATCCTTCATGCGAAGAAAACCAAACCAACAAGATCACGCTTATGCCGTGATTTGTTCTTCTTTGTTTTTTGTTTTAGTCAGCCTCGACCAGCGCATCGATTCCAACCAAGCCTCCTGCAGGCAAACATATGAATTAGAGAATATTATACATATAACTATACCTTAGTCCTGGATCTCGACAGAATAGCGGTAAAGAGTGCTGTGATACTTCCTGTCTGTTCCTTTTTGATACGGTTACCTTGCCTTGATACAGTTACTTTGATACAGTTTAACATTATATGAGGCCCTTCGGATACATGTACACACATGGCCTTTTCTTGATCCGAGATTGACCGAAAAGGCTTACAATTTTCTTTATTCGGTTTTTTTATTTTTCCAGCGCCTGGGTCGTTGTCTTTCTATCTTGTCCTCGAAAGATTTGCCTTCTTCGGGATACAAAAATAAACGTACTAGGTCGATCTATAATTGCGCTTTGGTTAGTAGTATATTTTACGGTGTGTTTTTTGCTGTGATGCTTCC
The DNA here is from genome assembly GCA_009806295.1 of Davidsoniella neocaledoniae. Taxonomy (NCBI): domain Eukaryota; kingdom Fungi; phylum Ascomycota; class Sordariomycetes; order Microascales; family Ceratocystidaceae; genus Davidsoniella; species Davidsoniella neocaledoniae. The sequence goes on from RHDR01000244.1 coordinate 39,819, forward strand.
TGGCAATCTCCTTGCTTATAGTGACCCGAGCCACCGGGTCACTTTGTCTGACTAAATTCCTAGGAATATCTGATACATTAAGTCCCATATAGATACATTTAAAATGAGCGGTGAGAATAGTTGGAGGATCGGTAACCCTAACACATAACTGTCCGTTTTTGAAAATTCCATACTATCAAGAGATAACGACGTTCAATTTATCTAAACACTCTGTTAATGGTCTATAACATCTACAAATACTCGCTCCCGATTCATTCTGTTCGGAAAGCTCCTGGAAACGTGGTCTTGTTGTGGTGATGCTAACCTTCTTCAGATTCCCCATCTAGACCGTTCTGGGATGATCCCTTCATTGTTAACAACCGAGAAATTCCATGGGCCCAATAGCCTAAGGAAGAAATGTGTCTCATGTAGTGCCACGGGCGACGATGCGTTGTGCGGTCCAGTCCTGCAGTATGACTGTATCTAGTGTAAGTACATATGTAGGTGAGCAAGAGACGAAGGGGAGGGGGGCAATATGGCTACATATCACATATGAGTGTCTTGATATATATGGACCCATACCCCTTCTTAGTTTCTCAGTGCTGGCTGACCCGGTAGGTCGGATCATGCCTTGTTTTCTCATATTATTTTATGCCTGGTGCGGCGGTCCAAAGTGTAAGAAAAAATGAATAGCGAGGGGGGCAAGGAGCGAGGATTTAAACGGGAACCTATTTTGTTACCTATTCTTGGTGATATGAGTAGTGGCCGCTTGTTCATGATGCGTTTATTGCTTGGTTGTGCTTTATAGATGACATATTAGATGGCGACGTCCATTAGCTTATAATATGACTATGAATCTATGTATTGCTACTGTTTCTTTATATTGTACCCGATGCTCTTGTTTTGAACTTGCCATTTTATTGCTACCTCCCACTAAGTCAAAAGTCAGTCTCAGCGCGGTTTTATTGACGATTCATTTGTTGCTGTTCATCTTATGAATTAGGGATACGATCGACATTACAAGAAAAACAAGAAAAACAATGAACTGAAGAAAAGAAAGCCTTAGCCTCCCTCATTAATATTTAAGCGTAGTTGGGAAGTAGAAAATGATAACCGCTTGCTGGGATCGAGTTCGGGAAAGAGGGGGGAGATATAACAATAGCTACATATATAGTTAGTTGTGAAATATTGCAAAAACCCCCCCAAAAAAGGGAACTTAAGGTGGACAACAAACAAAACAACCAGATAACTTGGCCAAGCTACTAGGGAAAGACAGGGCAAGAACAAGGGCAAGGGAAAAAAGTCAGGCCATCCCAAGGCTTTCTGAAGGTATGGAAGGCGAGACGCGGAAGAAGTGACCGTAGACAAGGCTGGCAGTTGAACAGGAACAAGTCGACCAGCATATAGAGATTTCCTGTACAGATTTGACAGACTAGGATGTTGTTATCCTATCTAAGCTTGGCCTTGGAAGACATGATACAGCATCATTAACTTAGAGCCTGAGGATAGAAGGACTGAGATGAGGAGGGGGGGGGGGGTCATGAAAGGCATTATTTGATAGGGGAGCCATTTGACTTGTTCTTTGCTTGCTTGCCATTTTGGAGAAGAGAAAAAATGCAGAGAGAAAGTACAGGATTAGTGCCGGCTGGAATTTGGTTAACCACTGCTCTTTGGCTAAAGATGGTAGAAATAGCATTATTTGCCTATGTAGCTGGCTCTCCTTCTCTTCTATTTCTTTTCCGGAATCCCTGCTCTTCACATTATGCCGGGATTGTGAAGAAAAAGTTGTATTTAGTGAAGTGAACTTACTAGTGAGAAGGGAAGAAGAAGCCTTGAATAAGCTTGGGCCTATGGAACTAGACAAGGAGATTGCGAGTTCGAGAAATAAATGAAATGCCTTTTCTGTTGGTATATGTAAGGCTTTTTTTTTTTTTTTTTTTTTTT